>SKCR01020787.1:0-198091 GCA_019454045.1 Zanthoxylum bungeanum
AATCTCGACTAAATGAAAATAAATTTTGAAAATATCGGAGGATAGAGCCTTAACTTCTCTTCTCTGTGTACTGATACTTTGACCTCTCTCTTGGGTTGGCACATTGGACATGGTGTTCTCAGAAGAGCTTGCCATTTTTTATAAATATTGAATAATTAGAGAATAAATTGAGAATGAGAAATTGAAGATGAGAGAATTGTAGAAATTGAGAAATGAGAGAATTGGTGTGTTGAAAAAAAGAAGAATGATACATATTTATACATTTTTGGATTATTTTTGTGATATCTAAAATACCCCTAAACTAGCCGTTTTATTAATGCTATTAAAGGTAATTTAGTAATTACCTTAAAAATTATTTTTTTTATTATTTTAGGGTAAGGAGCCGGCTACTAGCCGTTGGGGTAGAACGGTTCCAATCGGAACCATTCGGTTCCGATTAGAACCAGCGGAACCGAACGGTTTCAACGGTTCCAGTTCGAATCGTTGGAACCGTCTGGTTACGTTCGATTTGGCTATGGGCGAACCCTAACTGAACCGAACAAATTCAGTTCCGGAACCGAAACCAAAATTGTGTCCGGGTCTAGTCATGGACATCACTGAATTCCCAAAAATTATTCGCAGCCTGCAGTAGCTCTCCTTGACATATCCAGATATCTCGTTTAGGGATGGCAATTTTACCCATAAACCCGCAAACCCGCAAAAACCCGCCCGCAATGGGTAGGATTTGGTAAATGTATAGTGGGTGGGTGCGGGTTTGGTAATTTAAAGTAGAACCCGCTGCGGGTGCGGTGCGGGTTTGGTAATAGAAAAAAATGCGGGTATCAGGCGGGTATCGCATACCCGCAATATTATTTTTTATTAATTAATATTTTTAGGACAATATAAAAAAACATTCATATAAAAACAACTAACAAAACCTAAACCTAAACATTAATCCACAGTTCCACACTCTCATTCAGCCGCAGCCCGCAACCTATCCATCTGAAGATTTTTTGCATGACTATTATTATTTTTTTAATCACACTTGTTAATAAAATTATAATACAAAATTTGGATTAAGTTCATATGATCAGAAACGGGAGGAGCAGAAAAGCTAGTGTTTGCTGCAACTTCAATAGCTTTCCTGCTTCTTCATTACATTACACCACTTGAGCTTTGTAAGCATCACTTTCATTAGAATTAGCATAAAAAATATGCAAAGATTGGTAATTACTTTTTAATTTATTGTCGATTGAGTTGTCTAACTTATATCATTATAATTATGAAGGGAAGAACTCGTTTTAATTATGTTATATGAAAAAATAAACATATGGTACCGAGTCTTTCATACATTATGTTATCTATGTACTGTATATACATACATTGCATGTTGTATATGTCAAACGAAAAACAAATGTGAAAACTACAGCTAGCAATTAAAAAAAATTATTTAATTAAAAAAATTATATTATTAAGAACACAAGTAATTTAATATTTTAAAAACCCGCAAAAAATCCGTTGGGTCCAATGCGGGTTTGGTAATTTATTTTTATATGCGGTGCGGGTTTGGTAATGAAAATTAAAACCCGCAACGGGTATGGTGCGGGTTTGGTAATTTATATACATATGCGGGGCGGGTTTGGTAATGGCAAACCCGCACCATACCCTACCCACTGCCATCCCTAATCTCGTTCGCATTGAATAAGTTGTCTCAATTCATGCATAAGCCAACCACCACTCACATCACAGCCACCAAAAGACTCATTCGGTACTTAAAGAAAACTATGTTTCATGGTAAAGACATTCAAAAATATGGGTTTACAGCCTTGGTTACCTATTCCGACCTAGATTGGGCTGGAAATATTGATGATCGCACCTCCACATCTGCCTACATTAGCTTCTTAAGCCCCAATCTCATTTCATGGTACTCAAAGAAACAACAAACCGTTGCCAGATCTAGTACTGAAGCAGAATACCGAGCCCTTGCAAATGCAAGATCTGAGACATATGGATTCTGGCCCTACTCTGAGCTCAGATTCCCTCTCAAATCTGCCCCATTACTATTGTGTGACAACCTCGGTGCAACATATCTCAGTTTCAATCCGGTCCAACATTCACGCATAAAACACATCCAAATATATCTTCACTTTGTGCGTGAGCTTGTTCAATATGGCACTCTACAAGTTCAGCATGTTCATACATAGGACCAATTGGCTGACATGTTAACCAAGCCATTATCCTGACAAAGAACAGAACTCTTAAGAACCAAGATTGGGCTTGCTGATGGAAGCACAATCTTGCGGGGGCGTATCAAGACATTGTAAGAATCAAGACCAAGATTGAACAGAGCTCCTCTAGCCTAAAATCAAGCTAAATCAATTTAGCATATTCTCTTCTGTAACTGCCGCATATTTCTAGCGAATTCATTATTCTCTACCATAAATAGCTCTCTCTAATTGTGTATATAAGTTGACTCATAATTCATCAATAATGTGTGGAAAATCATTCATTCAAATTCAGCAGTCTCTGTCTTTACACTAGCAACTATCAGTAGACAGTTTGCTTATAATGAAATGACCAAAAGAAAGGAGGACATGTGGCCTAGTGGTACTATATTTGAACACAAGGCTTTAACTTAAAAACTGTTTGTCCGGGATGTAGCCTAGTGGTGTAGGGTTCAGGATCTCATCTTGAGATCCTAGGTTTGAATTCAGGGAATGCATTTCTTGTAAAAACCTGGACATCCAGAGATTTTACCTGCTCCGCTTAAGTCCGGAATGGATGGTTTGACGGTAAGATTTCCAACGATTAAAAAAAAATTGACCAAAAGACTGATTGCCAGCCACAAAGCTATAGAAAAAGCAAAAGCTGACCTCAATGTGTTGAGGCCAACACGTTTGTTGGCTGATCTTTTGATAATGTTTGTGCTTGTGTGTTTAAAAACATATTAAAAGTAGGGGGTCTAAATTTTTGGATTAATTCGCGACCCGACTCGTTTTGATCGGATCCGACCCGATTTTTACGGGTTTCAAAAAAATTAATAATTTTTCGGGTTAATCCAACCCGACCAAACATTATAATATTTTTATTATTTTTCTAAAAATTTTATTATTTTTTTAAAGTTTTTACTATTATTTCGTTTATTTTACTTTCGTTTCCTTGAAACATTATATATATGATAATTTTCGGGACATAAAATAACTAATATTTATATTTCAAAATAATTAATTCATTAAAAAAAATTATTTTTTTGACCTACCCGACCCGATTGAATTTCACCTCACAAATTTCAGATTCGGATTTCACGAACCGCATGACCCAACCGGATCAGGTCTCACAAATTTTAAAAAAAAAAAACCGATCCGACCGGACTCGTGAACACCCCTAATTAAAAATACGTTCTTAAAATTAAAAATATTTTCATAATATGATCAAGAGCGCTAGACTCTCAAACAGACCCTTACTCATGGCTTCCATCTAAAATTGCGTTCAGCTCTGTGACAAGGATTCTACAAAGAGGCTAGTCTCTGAGCCAAGACAATGATTTGAGCAAGTATATTAGAAAGAGGCTAGTCTCTGAGCCTGCTTTCTCATACCCTACTTGTAACGAGATTCTTATGCACCGAGTACGAGTAGAATAGCATGTATTAAAAAACAAAAAACAAAAAACAAAAAACAAAAAAGATACACTATAATTGCTAGTCAATAACCATGCAATATGGATCATTGGCGACGTATTATTGGCCAACAAGAGTTGCAGGATGATGAAGCAAGATTTCATAAATAAGATTTGTCATTGAAATACTATGCCATAAAAAATGGAACATTTTGGAGTCTATCTCAGCACAGATCAAACTTTACAAACAAATAGAAACCGCATGGTAATGAACAATGATAAAAATGATGTACATATTTTAACTTGCGCACATATTTTTGACTCACCAGCCTCTGTTGTACACCATACCGCTTGCAACACACTCGTTACAATATTTCTTAAGCAGCAATTCCCCCAACTGCTCAGGAAGAGCAGCCGCGAATAAGCATATGAGACTATAACCAGAGTCCAGACTACATAATCACTTAGTTTATCCTCGTGCTGTTCCTCCTTCCCCACCACTTTTTTTTCATTCTATCAATCGCACCTTCCTCACTCCCAAGCTTATTCAAAATTAACTTGGTTTCCCGTAAGCGTGCTCCATAATCCTTCTTCCAGGCTTCGAACATCTGCTTCAACCTTCTAAGCTCCTTGTCGGGATTTAAACTTGCCTCAGCCTGACCTGACTTCACTTCTACCAAGAACTTGGCATCGTCACCAAATACTTGTCTCCTTTGCTCAAATTCTTCAGCCAACCGGCTAATGACACTCAAACCTGTACTCATTGGTCTCCCTCCGTTTCTCTCTTGGCCCTTCTCATTACTTCCCGTATCCCAGCTGTACTCCACTTCATCACTTGCATTGACAGATGCATCGGAGTTTCGCTCTGAATCATCTATAGCTAGGCTTTTCTTTGCAATGGAGAGACTAGATTGCAGGGATCTCATTTGTTTTTGCCAGACTTCTTCCATGGACTTCATTTTCTGCTCATATTCAGACCAACGGCTCTCATATTGCTGGAGTCTTTGGTGGAGCATGTCATTTTCCTCCTCTTTCTCTCTGAGAGCAGCCTCAGCTTTAAGAACTCGGCGATGTAATTCAGCAAGAAATGATGCCTTCACCAGCACCTCACCTGACTCATTACCCTGCTCGGTATTGGGAACTAATTAGCATCTCATATGCAAATGAAAATAACTTAAAAAATAGCAAACACATATTATCTTCTCTGAATAACTAGAACAACAAAAGACCAGTTTTGGTAAGTGATTTTTTTTTAGCAAAAAAATGGAGAAATTTGTCATCATAGAACAGGGGAAAAATAGCAAAATATTAGTTCAGAAAATATGCAAGTGGCTGCAATTGATGGATCTGTCTTTTTGCAAAGCAATATATCAGCTCAAATCAAATTTATTGAGAATTCTGAAATTGAACTCTTCCGGTTGATAAAAGTCAACTCCTCCAAATTAGCCACTGGAAAGGGACAAAATAGATCGATCGAAGATAACTTAGAATCTGTGTAAACAAGTATTAACTATGTTAACACCAAAAATACAACTTGCCATGACTGACATATTATAAATTGGTTGTTGGGAAGCCGTGCCACACACTGGTTTGCAGTGAAAGTAATTCCATCTTCCCCAAATCTGTGATGGAAATCTTCACCTCTAAACTTTGCAAGAAGAGCACAATTTGTGGTGTGAAATTTAAAATTATGGCTAGTGGAAAGACGAGATAACATTTTTCCCCAAAATTCATAGTAAGATACTATTGAGTGTGATAGATGTGTAGCTTCCCTTTCCAAAACATAAGTAGAAAAGGAATGCTACCAATCAGACGTGTGAAACAAAGTGGGAGATTTGTATCTCTAGCATCAAGTATGGTGAATCAGCTTAGAAGAAATAAATCAATAACAAAGATTAGTAGATGGCAAAATCAACTGATACCTTGGCTCCCACAGACTTCAAGCATATATCTCCTGAGCATCTTCTGACCGACCAACCACGAATAACTACAAAAAGGAGATCAAACAAGAGTTATGAACAATATAAAGTTAAAAATGCCACCAGCCCTGATATAGAGGTTCTGACTTTGGGACACAAAAATCGATTGTCTGAACCCCATCCAACTCACAGATTCATGCACGATGCATAGAACCCAATAATGAATTTGACTAGAAAACAACCTACAATAGCCGAATCCAATGCCATTTCTATGTAATTTATATTTCAAATGCAAATGATTGCAAAGTTAACTTTATTCAGAAGATTGAACCATACGGCAACAAGATAACTAAACTTTACCGGATTGTATCACAATTGATGAATCCTTTATATTCTTGAACTTTTGCCTAGAAACCCTGCTTTTAATCTGCCTTTGTATAACAACAGCAGCACTATGTCTTTGCAGCATGAATGCATATTCCTTTCTCATTTTCTCTCCCCGGACAACTGCAAGAGTAATAAAGAAATCACCGCCTCTATTATTTTCTAAATAGTTTTTCTTACAATTTTCATAGTTGTTCACAGAATGGAAGAAAACAAAGCCATACATGACTGAAGAGTGATAATTCCTCTTCTAAGCTCCTTGAGGTAAAGGCGGGCTTGGTGTCCTCTGAAGCAGCTTTGAACACGTAAAATCCCATGAAGGGTACGGTTTCTTGTATCCTCAAGCACCCCAATCTGCGTCAATTTCTTGTTACATTTATTTCAGGAACAAAAATAGCATATCTCCACAACACCATAAACAAGTGTGACATAAAGCCAAGACGAGAACACTTTGGAACGTAGAGTTGTTTATCAAATCCTTTTATTCTACAGAAACAGTATAGAAATGAAGGGATTGCATCAACTCTACATAATTTATCCAACCAGAAAAAGTTCTCCATAAATTTCAGGTTAAGCAACCGTATACATGACAGACCGACAGCTCCATCAAATCTAGAACTTTGAATAACAAAACTACTAAAAAAGGTAAAACGGAACTCTGACCGTCTCCCAATCAAAAGGACAAAACACAGAAATCCTCCCTATCAACCATTTACCTGTCCAGCACGGAAAAACAATTTTGTGAGGCCGACTTGATACATCTCAGGCAAAATATTGAACTGATGAAGAATTGCAACTGAAACACTAAGTGGATCCTGGGATGCAACACTCTCCAGCAGAAGGAAACCATACCTGAAGTGAAACCCCCCACCAACAAAAAGAAGCAAAAAAGGGGATAAGAAAAGTTGTTGGAGGAAATAAATATATAAATTCAGTGAGTTTTCACTATCAGGAAAAGGAAAGATTATTCCTATTTCTTTACCTTCTAGCAAACTTCTGGTGAGACATTCTGGTAGGAAAGCCAGACCGCGATATTCGAACTACCTCCAGGACTCCACAACATCTGAGCTGCTGCAATACAAGTCCTTGCTCGTACAATCCGGGAGATTGGAAGTTGTTGGGCTTTATACAACGTATAAAATGTGGAGTGGTGTTCTCTAGTCGTTGCATCAATTGAAATAGTTGACCCTAAATCCACAAAGTAACAAAGGAAACATAACAGGCAAATAAACAACTATGATATATTTTGAAATTAGTCAAATTACTCAATTTACAAATTAAAATTTCTGAAATGGGTTGATTATCTAGCTTTATTCATGCAATGAAGAGTAAGATTTATGTTACACAAGGAGATATGAAAAATCATTGAAATTAAGGTAAATATATTTTCTAAGATAAAACTGTCTCCAGAGGAAATAATACCACAATATCAACACATTCAAATGAAACTACAATAGGATGCAATACCTAGATCAGTATGTATAGTTGAAACAACCAAAAAGCTTTGTACCTTAAACTTTGTTGCAACACTTAGCTTTTGCGAATCTGCTCCACCTGCTTTATACAAGGGACCAACTACAAGTTTATCGGATTGAGAAAGCATATTGGAAGCAAAAATCTGAGGAAGGTGGCATGAGCAAGAGGCCAGAAGTTGAATGGAATCCAAGTGCAATAAGTCCCTATTCTTCTCCAGAAATCCAGTCGTGTCATATGTAACCTGAGTGGAAAACCAAGTGGAACTATCACAGTTAGTAAGCAAGAGAGAAAAAGAACCAAAAGCAACATTTTTTTAGCAAATCAACACTCCACATGTTAACCACCATCCCACCTTCAATATTTTATTGTTTCCCCCAAATCAACTGAATTATGAGAAGAAAGAGAATAGTTGATGTTCCCATTGAAAAACAAATTTTTTTTTAAAAAAAAATACCTCCCCTGCATAATGAGAGACTGAGAAGGCTTTGTCTCGTTCCCCTCTGAAGCAGGAATTAGAATTTAAATGCTGCTTCAGCTTGTTGGCAAATGTCAAATCTGTGCCATTTGGAAACGTAGATTCCTCATCTAATAGAGACAATAGCCCCAATGGTTTCTGCATAAAGTTAAAGAATAAGATTTAGAAGGATATTTTATTAACTCAATATGCTGCAATATGTAGAAAACATTAGGACTAGGGACATAAACTAAAAGATTTACTTGATAAGTAATAATGGCTTTTTTCCACATCTAACTTTCATTATTACACAGTAATAATGTGAAATGACAAAAAAGAACTCAAAGTACACTGTTCCAAAAACGTTTACTTGCAGAGTTATGTGGTTACAACAAAATAAAGCATAGTACAGCACTTTATCTCATGAATGAATTCCATAAACACATTTCATAATGGTCAAAAAGAAATTTAGTCTCAAAAACTAAACAGAAGTAATACGATTATAATCTGGTTAAGACAGTCACAAGTACAAAAAATGTGAATTCACTGCCCACCAAGAACTGCTTAGACTCTTGATATATTTGCACTTTTTTTTAGTTTTGTTATAAATGAGGCAGGAACATAAATAAAAAAGTATTAACCATCAAAGCAGGTTACAATGATGAAACTCGAGTATAGAAGAAGAATAGTCGCTAATGGATTCAAACGGAGTGACTCAACCCATAAGTGACCCGCCCCATCGCAGATTAACAGATAGCATGAAATCTTCCAAATTGGTCCCAAACCCAATAGAACAAAATATAGGAAAGCTAACAGTTTGTTTTCATAGGAAAAGAGCTCCCTTTGAAATATCAAATGATCCACATGCCATTTGCATACAAAATTGTCAACACTTGACAAGATGTTATATTTGCAAATTTTAATCTCCAATACACATCAAGATTTCCATTAGTTGTATAGCACAAAAATTAAATTACAAAAATGAAAAACCTTGACACTTGAAATGTTGAAAGAAATTCTTTTATCTTTTATTACAGATGCAACCGTGCAAAACATGAAGAAATTACTGTTAGGTCATCCGTCAGCTTGTATGAAGAAGTCCAAAGGCATGACACACCATAAGATCAATAATATTCGCAAAGATCCTCTTACTTGTTAGCAACTTAGCATACTCTAAGTTGAGGAGTCAATGAACTTGGTACCTTTTCAAAAAGATTAAGACAGTCTTGGTTGTCTTCAAAATCAACTTTTGCCCAGTCAATGCCATCTTGGATGTATTCCTGCAAAATAATTAAGAGTATCCAATAAGTATTAGCAACTGTTTTCAGTCTCTGCAAATGCAGTTTAAGTTAAGGCTTTCACAATTAAATCATGAATAGATATCATCCTCAGCTTAGGATTGAGACAGTACAACTATATATGTGATGCACAAGAGCATTGCGACTGTAAACCAGCCTAACACAGCAAATAAGAAAACACGTTTACAAACTACCAGCACCAGAGAACCATGGGTTTATCTCTTTGACGTATATCAGAGAAAAATATCCAAATGCATATCTTTAACTGTTGGACAATATTTAAGAGACAAATATATGACTGTATAATATATTCATATATATACAAACTAGGCAGCAGAGGTTGGCTCTAGACTAGGTATTGATAGCTTGGGAAAAGGTGGTTTAGTTAATATAAACCTTGTGCCATCCAATCAAACTGCAATTTATTTATAAATCTCTATAATCTTGAAAGCCAGGATCTTTAATATCTATAAGCTTAACAAATAAAAATTACCTCCTGCTCTAATTTGAACAGATGACGATTAAAGTGCTGCTGCAATCTCTCATTTGCATAGTTTATGCAGAACTGCTCAAAACTATTTCTCTGCACAAACAAATTCTCTGTGATAAGAAACTAAAAACAGAAGGATAAAAGTATGAAAAAGGGAATAGTAAAATACTATTTTAACATACATCAAATGATTCAAAGCCATAGATATCAAGAATGCCGATGGATCTGCCAGTTCTTCTTTTCCCAACTGCAAGTGACTTGTTAATTTGTTCAACCAGCCACTCAAATAAACAAGCATAGATTGATTTTGATAAAGCATCTCTCGTATCAATGGCCTGAAGGAAAGTTGAAAAACATGTCGATCACCACTTAGAGTAGGCAACATCAGGCTCAGATCGAGTCTGGGTAAAACC
This sequence comes from Zanthoxylum bungeanum, assembly GCA_019454045.1. Lineage (NCBI taxonomy): Eukaryota > Viridiplantae > Streptophyta > Magnoliopsida > Sapindales > Rutaceae > Zanthoxylum > Zanthoxylum bungeanum. Next base: position 10,030 of record SKCR01020787.1, read on the forward strand.
AAACAGATTCAAATAGATTGGATTAGAGAAAGACGAAAGCAAACTCAATACAAATTATGATCCTGAACTCGATTGAATAGTTAGGATCCCATCAGGTTCGGGTTCACATATCAGGTTAGGTAGGTCTTTGTTGGGCTTTTCTGGACTGAAATTGTATATTAGTTAAATACTCCTTGATAAGTGACTGAAAGTGAAGCTCTCTTAAAAATGTAAACTAAAAAAAGGTCTTTTAAAAACACTTGGATTAATACAAGTTGTTTGTATTACTATCAAATGGGCCCGCCAAAAATTCCAGCTTTGGTTTTGTTTTTAACTGGTCCCGCTTAAAAAAGTACCTAAAAAGCTAGGATTACAAGTTGTTTGGCGGGCCTGGTTGAAAGTAATAAAAACTTGTATTAGGTCGCAAGCTTCGGCGCCATCCATTTTTGGGGCTAGTTGATTCGGTATGTGAGAAGAATTTGTTATTTGAAAATATCCCACCTCCCATGGGTGGTTGCAAACTTGCAAACCACTTTGCCCAAGTTATCATGGTATAATAGACTATGAAGACAATCTACCAAAAGAGATTTGATTTCTCCATAAAAGTTCTCACTTGTGAAAGTGTAAGCTTCTGGACAATAGTATCATTCCCAACTCTCATTTTGCGGGTTGACAAAGCTAGATTTAGCTCCTCAATGTTACATCCAATCAATTTAGCAACAGTGATTAAACCTGAACATGAAAAAAAGAAACCTCCATTGATATGAGAAAAAGCTCAAGCAGCAATCAAACAAACATGAACCCTAATCATGAATGGTAACATTTTAAGTGATAATCTATACAATGTATTTGACATACACACAGAGTCGCAGACATCAAAGTCTGAATCGGTTATGTGAATCATATAGAAAAAGTTTTATAACAGGTGATTTTCAAACTGGAGCTCCTGACAGAAAAAACTAAATACTTGCATTTACAGGGTTAGTTCCAGATACTTCATCAAATTCCCCTATTTCAAAATTTACTAAAACACATCAGAAAGAGGACCAAGCAAAGACACTAAAAAAAATTATGTACTTCATATTTGGGACCACATCAAAATCTGTAGTAAATTGATGCCAAAAGAAGGGATGTATGTCAGAACCTGTGTGATTAGTTTGATATTAAGGCGAGCTTCTAGGGTTCCCATGAAAATAACCCTTGGGGATAAATGCCAGTAAACTAACTCATGATTTGCAATTACGGAATTCAGTTCCTGACAGTTAGATCTCTCGCCTCCAAAGTAACCAAGAATTCATGAAAGGAATAACTGTCAAAAATATTTTTTATTTTTGCCCAATGTCGAAAATAATTGTGGACTAATTAAGCAGTGATTATAAGAGTGATTGTAGAAGATTATGTTAGAATCTCTAGGAGATTATGTTAGAAGCTCAAGACAATATGTCTCTGATACCATATTGAAAAACTGAATGTTCTTTTTGAATGAATAAAACTATACAAGGAATAGGGCCTTATATAGGCATAGGACTAAGATAAATATGAAATCTAAATCTATTCATAATTACATTGATTGTGCAATCATATCTAGGGGATTACACAATTATATCCTAGAGATTCTAACATAATCTCCTACAATCACTCTTACAATCAATGCTTAATTAGCTCCACAATTATTTTCCACACACAAGATCAACTTACAGGGAAACAAGCATTATTAGCACCAAATATATGCAAAAAAATGGATATCTCCTACTATATCATGGAATAGCAGGCCATGGGTTAATGAAAGAACTAACATGCAGCTATCAACATTCATCTTTCAAGTGAACTTTACTGCTTGACCAGAATTAACACCTTGTAATCATAATTGCTGCACCAAATATGAACTCTTCAACCAAAAAATTTCAAACATACATAATGTAATTTTAGTCATGTGTTCATAAGTAAAGGAGGTACAATTGTGGATTAATCAACCAGACTAAGCCTCCTCTATCGTTACTTTGAAAAAGAAATGTTCATTTTTTCCTATTTCAAATTCCTCCAAGAATAACAAGCATGCCCGAAATAAAAAGATAAACAATGGAACACCTTTTTACATTTGATACTGATGATTCTCACCTTCATCTGCCACAGGTTCAACATGGTTTTCATTATCAATCACAGAAAATGAGACATTTCCCAGCCACAGTACTGCAGCAAGCATTGCAAATACACTCTCTTGGTCTTCTTTGCTTACATGGACAATGTCCAGGGCTTCCTGAAACAGCCATTAAAGTCCATATGCACATTGACCTCTTATTTTGAAAACGAAAACGGCAATATGGAAATCTAAAATGGATGGAAGAAATTTACTTCCTGAGAAAAGAATTTACCACCACAATCCGAAATTGTTCAGCATCATCAATCCCATTGATCGAAAAACAACTACTTTGGCTCAAATACTTGTACTCTTTTGCACTCATCAAATTTAGCTTCTCTGCATTCAATAATCAATAAACAAATTGTATAAAAGGTTCAAACACTATAGTTGTAAATAAAAATATTTTACACATGTCTTCGACATAACTTTAACCAGCAATTTAAAGTTGAAACTTAGCTTGTGGAATTCAGAATGCCTAATCAAAAGAAAGAACAAATACAACACAATTAAAAAGGAGACCACACGGTTCAGCTTTAAGAAGCATAACCTTATACATTAACTCACTAATTTTGATGCGTACAAGGACATTAAGAACTAGGATCTCCAAAAGTAACCCTGCTTGACCTTCATTATTATTTGAACAAGTAAAAGTTATGACTTGGCCCGAGTGGAGATAGCATTTCTCTTTTGCATGTCAGGAATTTATCGAACGAACTGCACTCCTTCGTATAAGTCAAGGCTCTAATTCATTATTTGGATTCGGATATAGGAGCACTCCCAAAGTGTTTCAAAGAAGGATTATCTTGACGTAGATCTGCTAATGGCCTAGATCAACCTAAACTAAATAGTCTCTATCATCTTGATAAAATAATCACATATGAAACTTCACATGCCTTAAGATTCATAGAATGAAAATAAAATTTTTGAGGTCTTTGTACACATTATGACTAGCATTGAATACACTAGGTATTCACTTTATTAATATCTCAAATCAAAGATGAATTATTTCGAAAATCTCAATTAAAGGAAAAGAAGAATGAATCAATGAAATGTTGCTTGGTCTTTACTGGGAACTTGAGTAAGGAATGGTTGTTTTGGTTATTTGGGTTTTTTTAGAATTTGAAAGTTAGAACCCCTTTATTTATCCTTATTTGGCATAACTACTTGAGCCGGATAAGAAGAAACATCAGATTGAGGCACCCACCTCGCCGCCTCAAGGCGGTCCGCCTCAAGTCTCAAAAGCTGACCGCCTCGAAGCGTTATCCGTATTTTCGAATATTGCTCGAGGAGCCGCGTTGCCGCCTCGCGACGATGGCGCGTCGAGGCGTCTGCCTTTGGAGGGCTATGAAGATTCCCCACGTCGATGCTCGTGAGGAAACCGCCTCAATCTAAAGCGGCGTGAGGCGGCTCCCTCACGCGCTGATAGAACTGTGGCAATTTTTAAAAAAAAAAAAATTAACCTCTAAAACATCGACATTTTGGAGGTATTTTTAAACCCCCAAAATGTCGACATTTTTGGGATGAATATAAACAAAAAAAAAAAAGTTTTTTTCCCACTCAGCCCCCTCTCTCGTGTCCCTCTTCTCTCTGTTCTGCCCTCCTCTCTCATGTCCTCTTCTCTCTATTTTGCTAGCCTCTCACCCGAGTTGCTGAAGGTAAGCTTTTTTTATCTAATCGCGCATCATCGAAGAATATGAAGGTGAGAGGCAGAGAAAGTGCGAGAGTTTTTATTATTTATTATGAAGGTGATTAAGAAAGGAGAGAGGTTGAGAAAGTGGCAAGAGCTTTTATTATTTATTGGGAAGGTGGGATCATTGACATTCTTTGAGATAAGGAAATTTTTAATATTTTTTAGGCGGGACCCATTGATAATTTTGAAATATTTGAAGAAAGTGGAAAGTGATTTTATTAATTTTTTTTTGAAGATCGTACCTATACTGTTAGCCTTTTTCCATACATGTTCCGTTTTGTTTGAGACAGCTAGAGAAATCAAACAGAAAGATAACAAATGAGGGAGAAATGGTGTTTAAAATAAAATTATATTTTTCAAAAACCTATAAATATTCCAAAAAAAAATTAAAATTTAAGATAAGTGGTGATGTTGGAAATAGTTAAATAAATATTTATAATAAATTTATTATTAATCAAGAATTATCATTTCATCAAGTTACAAAAATTATTAACTTTTTTTGGCGTTCGGGTTGAGGCGTCAGCCTCGCCTGGCGCCTCAAAGGCCGACTGCCTCGAGGCGTTATCCGTATTTTTGAACATTGGGAGGTATCCATCATAATATTAGCAATAAATCAATTTTATGGTCTTCTAGGCTAGACCAATAAAATGATGTATCCATGCTCCATAGCAAATCCCAACTGGTAATCATAGATTAGTAAATGTGCAATAGTGCTCATAGGAAATCATCATTAAAATTGAGAGCAATCAAAAACGGAGATGCTTGCATTCAAGAAACTAAATCATCGAGGGATAAAAATGTGACATAAAAGACAGCAAATAAAAGGAGTAACGAACCTCTAAGTGCAGTTGGAGCTCCAGCACAAAGTTGATAAAATATATGATATGCTCTTTCTCCCTCTGCGCATTGGACCACCCTAGACTGTTCATGGTAGACTAAGTTAATGTACAAGTTATTTAAAGAAAAACAATTAAATGAATTGAATTGAAAAGTTCAACAATAATAAATTAGAGAAAGAAGAATTACCTTTTCAAGTAAAACTGCAAAATAAGAAGAGGAATAAAAATTGTCAGTTTTAAATTTCATAATGAAATATAACAATTATGAAATAATAAAATAAAAATTTCATATCAGCCTCTAGCTCAAATTATCTTACAAGTTTGTATCTTGGCACCCGAAATCTTTCCAGTTTCACTAAAGTGAATTTCTATCAGCTTTCCCTGTGCATATTCACCAAACTATCAATAGTTGTAAAAAAAAAGGCCAAAACCAGGGCATTTTAGTTAGGAAGTACAAATACAATTACTAACTCATAACATTGAAAATATTAAGAAAAACTCACATCACCGTAGTTATATTAATGCAACTCGAGATTTTCATGCAAAGAATAGAGAGCTTACAAAGCGACTTGAGTTGTCATTTCTTGATGTCTTTGCATTACCAAATGCTTCTAGGATTGGATTAGTCTTCAATATTTCATATTCTATCCCACTGCCCCCACCAAGAGCAGCCAAATATTGCATTGCTATTTTTGCTGTCTCAGTTTTTCCTGCTCCACTTTCACCACTGGACAAGGAAATCAATACCAGAATCAATAAATGTATATATGGATACCTTTAGAACCTCTAAAGCTAAATTCTGTTCCAGAGTTTCATCACATTACAATGCCAGATTTTTGTGATTGCATCATGGTTACAAACGAATATAAGGGATTTCTCAAATGAGCAGAAGTGGAATAAAATAACGCAACTAGCCAGCCACCAAAGAAGAGGCCGTGGGGAAATGCAAGAGAGGGGAATAGGTGCCAAACTTTCTATTTTCCTCCAATTAGAGAGGGATTACAATGAGGTATCGTTAAAACGGCAGGACAATTCCTCTTGCTCGTAATTTACTATCCCGTCTTTCATACACTAGTGGGCCAAAAAGGTGTCACCCCTAAACTCAACCAATGTAAAGATCCTTCACTGATCAAGTTTATTCTGAGTTTCTTAATACAATTGGACATCCAATACATTCTCACTCTCAACCACTGCTTACATTTATTGAGGGGTCAACCTCCACCATAAATGTTTATCTATATAGCCGCCACAAAAAGATTCAATTTCCAAGTTGATGACTTCAACTCAATACAATATCATCAACTCAATGAGAACTGCTACAGCAAAGCTTCTGAAGATTTTACTGTATTCCAAACACTCAGGCACCTTAGGCCGATAACCCACCCGACCGGCCGACCCACCAGTTCAAGATTTTTGAAAGGGCCATCATAACTCACAATCAGTCCACTATGAACCATCTTACTAACAAGCAAAAGCTTTTAATAAGGACTACTGTTCTGATGGCCACTAAAAAAGGTGAGTAAATGTCCCTAATGACAAATAAATAACTCATTACATTAAGAGATTAAGTGTCATTACTGCAGCGTCTTCAAATTTCAGATGTAGGGTTCTAAAAATCGGGCTAGGTGGCCCCTAGGCACTAGGCGGCCCTAGCCCATCCCGAATAAGGAGCAAATCGGTCATCTACGCGGTCTGCGGGTCTAGGCGGGTTCTAGGCAGTCAGGTCAAAAAATTGAGCATTGGTATGAAATCTAATCTAGATCCATTTTTTATTTTATTTTATTTTATCATAAAATCGCAAATATAAGACATTGACTTGATCAAATAAGGCTTGTAGTAATTACTGAATTCACCAAATATAATTACTGAAATGATCACTTAAAAACTTAAAATAATTGTTATTTTTTGGTTAATTTGAGATTTGAGTGTGTGATTACTGAATTGATCGGTTAAAATAATTATTTTTTATAGTTCTTTTCAATGACAAACTCTTTTGCTTTTGATCATGTATTGCTCACTAGTTTATGGGTTGTTCCAAGGTATAACGCTATTTTAAATTGCACAAGTTAAGAAAGATGACATGAATAAAAAAAAAATTCAAATAAAGAAAAATTACATACATACAATTTTTTTTTCAAATAATCTATTACATAATTACAATTTTTTGAATAAAATAATAAAACCGCCTAGCACCGCCTAGTCCATCCGTCTAGGCGCTCCCTCACCGCCGGACTAGCGCCTAGTGTTTATTAGAATATTGTTCAGATGTAATAGATACTTGAAAACACTACTATGAGACTCTTAACAGTAAAATGTAAATTTTTCCATCCTCTGTAGTCTACTTGATTAATTGCACATGCCAGACATATAATGGCTTAGATGTAATGCATGTGTCTAGGGATGGCAGGCAGACCCGGATCCGCTTTAAAAAATTGCGGATCCGGGTCTTATTTCAGTGGACCCGCATCATTCCGGGTCCGGATGCGGTCTGGATAAATCCGGACCCGGGTACTCGGGACCCGGAAAAAAAAAAAAAAAAAAAAAAAAAAAAAAAATCTGATTCACTCATTCACAGTTTTAACCCTAAATTAATCCCGATGACTTGAAGTTGTGTTGAATTTATAGTTTGTTTATTTTATGTTAAAAGTTCAAACTTAAGTTATGTACTTATGTATGAAACTTTTAGTTATGTTATGTACTTGTGTTGTTGTGTTTGTGTTGAAGTTTTTTTCCTTGTAGTTTGTTTATGAATTATGAATTATGAATTATGATATGTTACATGTTGATGTAATGTATTATTTGTGTTGAAACTTGAAGTTCAAACTTAAGTATTTTTATGTGTTGTAATTTTCAATTCAAACTTGTTGTGAATTGTTTATACATATTATAGTATTTATTGATATGGAATAGTGGAATTGAAAAAAAAAAAAAAAAAAACTGCCAGTTGCGGATCCGGGTCCGGATCCGGGTATACCCGGGTCCATTCCGGGTCTACCGGGTCCGGACCCGGAAGCGCTTAACCAGGTCCATATCCGGACCCGGGTCCATCGAGCCACTTGCGGATCCGGGTCCGGATCCGGAATTTGCCATCCCTACATGTGTCTATATATGTACAAGGCCACAACCAGGATATTATTCAAACAAATTCTTACAATCAGAGATCTTTGTCTTAAATGGCACCAATCCCAGAAATGTGGTAAGATATATATATACACACACACACGGGGTCAGGCTCCAGTCCACACTTTATAGTCCACATAAAGTCCACATTCAGCTAAAATACACAAGACTTTTTTGTCTTTATCTGCTCTTACAGTCCACATAAACTGATAAACTCCACATGAACCTTACCTAAGTCTGACCCCGTGTGTGTGTGTATATACACACAGAGGCTTTAGTCCACACCTTACAGTCCACATGAACCTATCTCAGGTAAGGTTCATGTAGACTTTAAGTGGCCTGTAAGGTGTGGACTGGAGTCTGGCACACACAGCCTGACCCTCTCTCTGTGTGTGTACATAAGGTTCGTGTGTGTGTATAAATAAGGTTCTTGTGGACTTTATGTGAACTGTAAAGTGTAGACTGGAGCCTAAACCTCTGTGTGTGTGTATTTCCAAATATAAAACGGATGTGGCGGATGACGTGCACCACGCAAAGCACACAAGCAAAACTAAAGTAACAAAATCCATGCTCAAATAAGAAACTTCAAAAAAAAAAAAAACATGCAGCAAAGTTATAATTCAACCAGTTAAAAGCCGCAATATAAAGGTTCACTTATCTACATACCAATGTCAACAAAATGAGATGTAATAAGAAAGAAAGATATAAACAAGTTGGTAATATTCTACAAACCTTATAATGATGGATTGATTAACTTCATCTGGAAATGAAAACACCACCCAAAATTAGTATATCATATAAAACCGAAAAACCGATGATTGTCATAGAAGATCTCAAACAGCAAACAAACAATTACACAAAAACATTAACAAACAATAAAAATGAAAAGCACCTCGTATCATTTCACGTATAGCTGTGTCAGTAATTGCATACACGTGTGGACTCTCAATAGATTTGCTCTTATATGCTTCAATATAGTCATTCCCATATAAAGGAACTTTCTTAAAGGGATTGATAGCAACCAATACAGGACCTGCTTTCGACTAAATTGCAGACAGTTATTCCAGTGAAAGATATTAGGAAAATGTTAGCAATATGTACCAGATTCAAAAGAAAATATAACACTAATATGAAAACACTTACGTAAATCATGTCTTGCTTGTATCTATAGTGGAGATTGTACAGTACTGAAGGTTCATTTAGATAACTAAGTTGCATGAGATCATCAACACCATCAAGAATATCAGGATTTGCCGAAACCAAATTTTCAGATTTTACCTTTAAAACCTAAAATAAAGATAGAAAATTTTACAGAAAGGTTCTATCAAAAATTTACTTGTATACAACATTTCCAGAATTTTCAAATCTCACTTACTTTACCCTCGGACAGTGAAATAACTGTCTCAGTCCCTGATACTGACAATATTTTTCCCAGCTCCCAATTCCCATTTGGAAGTTGAAACCAAGAGTGAAGCTTCTGAAACAGCAAACTTTAATGAGTAAGTAATAAGGTCAAATGGTTAATGAATCATATGTTCAGGGCCAGTAGGTGTCAACTTGGAGTTACTGAACAAAATTCAAATTTACCACAGCCATATGTCGGCAATTGAAAAACGCTTCATTTGTCAAGCTAGTGATTGCTCCAAAATCATATCAACAGAACATACTAAAAAAATGCAAACAGACACTTGGAACGAAACAAGCATTTAAATAAAAATAAATATAAAATATAAAAAAATAAATATATAAAAAAAAACCTTAATATAAAGTTATAGCCTATGATACATTATTCTTACATAGTTACATTGGTAGATTCTTCTAGACTATGAAGCTTCATATGGCATGTACACATTGCCAAGAGAGCATATTTTGATTTGAAGGTCAAAACCCGAGAGACCTAATCAGATGTAATTATGGAAGGATATGATACTCACTCTAGTAAATATCCTAAACAACAGCAATTGTCATGGGAATTAAAACTATAAGGATCAATAGTCAGAAAAACATATGAAGAGACAAATTAAAAGTTTCTTCATTATGTTAACATGTATTGGTAAATACAGTTAAGTGGAAATGTAATATATTAGGGCACAATGTAATATGAAGATGCAATACAAACAAAGATATTAAGCTCAGAAATTTTCTGAGCTAATTTGAACAAGATTTCAATCATAATGCACTAACAATCAAACCAAAGGCCCAAAATACCTTTTTGCCAGCATAGGAGGTGGTGTCACTCCACCTGCGATCAGTATGAGATGCTGAGACTGAAGGCAAAGGTGAAGCAGCAGAATCCAAGTCTTCATCACCCACAGAAGGCCTGTCTTCAACCACAATGTTATTCCCACTGTATGGTGATTCCTCATTTCCACCTTCCTCTACAACCTCATTCACTAACTCACCATTTTCAGGAACATTCGAACTGACCACATCACCATGTTTGAAATTCACTTCATCAGATTTTTCGATCCGATCAGATGTGGGTGAACCAATGAACCTAAAATCAACAGGCAACGATTTGATGGATTGAAAGGCAGGCTGGACCCAAGGTTTCTGCGACATTTTCTCCTATCCTGAGAGTTGAGTTTTGGTTATGCCAATAGACTAAATAATTGAGATAAAAAAAGCTCCAACTTTTCCACCAAAAAAGTTCTATCAAACATTAACCTAAAAAAGTCCCCACTCCATAACTTACCAAATTAACAATGGCGGGGACCGTGATTTTTATATACCTGATGAATTTTCAAATTATCTCTGTTCCAACATTATCAAGTTCCACAAAATTATTCTAAAGCTTGAAATATATTAAACCAATACAAGTCTCAGGCAATCACATATGAATCCAACGGTTCATTAACTGAATAAAAACTTCAAATCCAGCTCTTGTACTAATAATTGAATGACAAAAACCTAAAACCTAATCTTCAAACAACATAATTAAGTTTTTTGCAAAAAAATAAAATCGAATTTTCTATTTTTCTTTGATTTTCTTCCAATTTCTAGGCAACCAAACAAAACCGCTATTCTAAAAAACACAGAATCTTCCACATCCAAACCGATCTAGTTTCAACACAAAAGAACATACTGTCTACTACTCACCTTGAAAAATTCAAAGAAACTTCAGATTTCTCGGCAAAGTATTTAGAAGCTTCGATCGATCTCAAAACAACAACAACAACTCATTACAGTAATAGGCGAACAATAGTAAAAAGATGAAATTACTTCTTTTTCTCTTAATCAGAACCTCAAAAGAAGCTAAAGCTAAAAATATTAAGACACTATACTACTATATATGCGAAAGTGAGGGAGTGTTTGGTACCTGAGGAAGTGATGAGAAGAAAGTGAACAGAAAATCGAAAGCCTGTGGAGATTTTGCAGATTTTATATTCCTTCACTTTCATTTTTTTTTCTTTTTCTTTTTCTTCACATAAAGAGAAAATAAAAAACTTTAAACTGCTTTCTATTTTTATTTTTTATATTGCATTTGAAATTTGGGGGCTTTTTTACGCACCAACCAAATTTAAAATTGGTCATTATCGTTGACTATGGATTACAAAAATCTGAGGAGTGATAACTTCGTTTATTCGATTCGATTCGATTCGTTTTAAAATGAATATAGGTTTAAAAAAATAGATTTGTTTAATAATCAAGTCGATTCGATTCGTTTATTAAACGAATCGAATACTGATTTAAGCACATTAATTCGTTTATTCGTTTATAATTCATTTTATTATTTTTTTATTAGTTTTTTTTTCCAATTAAGATTCGAGAAATTATGACTAATTATCATTGAAAAATAATATTGTCGATATTTGGTTAACTATTTTTAGTAAATATATTAATTACGTATTTCATATATGTATATTTATGAAAAATTAATGTAGATAAATTATAGTAGTTTGTGTTATTAAATAATATTATCACAAGCGAATATTCGTATTTGATTTGTTTAATAAACAAATCGAATACGAATCCAGATATTAGAATCTATTTAAAAAACGAATCGAATATGAATCCATCACATTTTGATTCGATTCGTTTAGGCTTTGATACAAATTTGATTTGTCAACTCATTTCGCCACTCCTAAAAAATCTCCTAATGAAATAATTTTCTATATGTGTTTGTTGGACTAGTCAAGTATCGATATTGGCATTCTTTTCAATATAAATAAAATCTCTGTGTAAATGGGATCTGAACTAGAACCGCATGACAAGATACGTTAAAGTCATTGGGAACGAATATTTAAGGTCGAGTATTGGTGAAATTTTCGTATCAGTTGATTGAATGGATCAGATACAGATATTGATATCATTTTATCACACCCGACCTATGCGATTATGGCCCCCAAATTTTTTTGTTTGACATTTTTTGACCCATACCCACCCAAAATTTAAATTTTAAAAAAAAATAATACATCATTTGATAGAGAGTATTAATTAAGAGTATAAATTATTTTATAAATATTATACTGAAAATATAAATTAATTAATAAATTCATCGAACTTTATGATAAACGGTGCATAAATATCATTGTTAATTGCTATGAGCATATGATGGGTGGAAGATTTGATATTCTGGAATTTGATTTTGTAATGTAATATTATGTCATTTCACGTTAAAAATTAAAGTCTACAATAAAGTGTAGGATTTTTATGGATAATAATTATCGTTCAATTAATATTGGGCTTTTTCATTTAAAAGAAACAAACATTAACTTTCTCATTATCAATTTGGAAATCATTGTAATCCATCAGAACATTGGTTTTAACAAAAGAAAAATCCAATTTTATAGTAACATTTCAAGTATATTTCTTTTGTTTAAATAATTGAGAGTTATTTATTTTTGCACTGTTCTTATAGGAAGTCTCTCGCATGTGGTTTGCTTACATATTTGATTAAATATGTAGGTATGTATTGTGATTTGAATCGTAGACTTGAGTCTATATAGGATGGTAAAATCCGAATCCGGGTCTGGCCGGACTTGGACTTGGATCCGAATGTATTTTCATTATCCGGGTTCAGATCCAGATCCGGACCCGGGTAAATATAAACGGGTCTGAATTCGGGTCTACCCGGTCCGGACCCGGATATACCCAATCCAGATATCCTTTTTGTAATTTTTTTAATTTTTAATTGTATTATTTTATATTTATATTTATATTTTGTCAATTTTATTAGTTTTATTTCAATTCTTTTATATATTTTTTTAATTATATTTTTATTTATATATGCGTATTATTTTATATTTTTTTTATTTACTTTTTTTCCAGACCCGGGTCTATCCGGGCCCGACCCGTGCGATCCCGGGTCCGGATCCTAATTTATTAGATCTGAGTTCGAATATTTTTAATCACGGACCCGGGTCTACCGGATCCGGGTTTTCCAGGTCCATATGGATCCGGACTGAATCCGGATTATTTTGACACCCCTAAGGCTATATGGTGGTTTCAAATGCAGCCACGATATTTTATGAAAGCAAATTGACAAAATTTGAATTCTATAATGTCATAGATTATTAGATAATGTGGTTACTTATAATTTAATAGGAAAACCCCACATTGAGGCCCATGTACTCTCAATATTTTTTACATTGCACCCATACACTAAATTTTCTACACATTGCACCCATGCACTCTTAAAAAATTGACATTTCATCCTTATTTTAACGGCAAGTTAACAGAGTTGAGAAATATTCTGACATCACCCACCCTTATTTGTGTCATATCTGCCTGATTTAGGAAGAAGCACCTATGCTAAAAAAAGAAGAGCTAAAAAAATGGGTGTTTGCTATAAATGTGCACGCATGACATGTAATACTCGTTGTCGTTCTTTAGGAATGATGTCTGATAACCGTGAAGCATCTTTGTTTGTTTTTTGTTGTTCATTAATAACACTTCAAGATCGTAGTTTTGATCTAATTTTTGCAATAAATTAGTTGGATTTTTGAATGTATCATAAGGAGCATAATATTTATGCGCCCTAGCATAACTTCAAAGTAAAAAAATTTGCTCGGTCCAATCCCAAATAAGGGTGGGTGATGTCAGAATATTTTTCAACTCTGTTAACTTGCCGTTGAAATAAGGGTGGAATGTCAATTTTTTAAGAGTGCAGGGGTCCAATGTGTAGAAAATTTAGTACATTGGTGCAATGTAAAAAACGTTGAGAGTATAGGGGTGCAATGTATAGAAAATTTAGTATAGAGGTGTAATTTAAAAAACATTGAGAGTACAAGGGCCTTAAGGTGGGTTTTTCCAATTTAATATTAACATTTGATATTATAGTCAACAAAATATATCATTAGAGCATTAATGCTTATGAATACAAGGGTCACATTGTTAATTCGCATTTATAGGGACAGGTTTGTAAATTTAGTTTAAATGAAAACAAAAAATAAGAAACGGGTAGAAATAATTATTTTAAAATCTGACCGTCAGATGAAGAATCGAATGGCCAAAGATGAATTACACGTGGAAGTGAGTGGTAATTTGATAGGATTTTTTTTTTTTTTTTATATATATATTTGATAATCTTCGACCTAAAAATTATCAAGTTTAATAGATAGTTGATATTTTCGCATATGAAATTAAGTATTCGAAATAGATATTGAATGATTATGGATTTTCTCAAATATCCAACCAAAAATAAAATATAATAATAAAAATAATAAATCATTTTTCTACAATAAAATAATAATTAATTTTTCAAATATCGGATATCTATTAATAACTTTCTATTTTTTTTTCTAATTTTGAATTTATTTTGGTGGAGTACAAATATATAGACTACAATAATTTTTGGATGCTATATATATCGTGAAAATTTTATCAATATATATATATATACTAGTTTTTGCCCGTGCCTACGGCACGGTGTTACAGTATTTGGTCTGTGCCTACGGTACGGTGTTACAGAATTAAATGATTTTATTTTAACTTTCTATTTTTTAATTTGAAAATTTGAAAATTTTTTACCATTTCCATCAATCAATTCACTCTCTTTCCTCCAATTACCAATGAAATGATTTGGGCCGTCAATTAAGCCACATAAAGAGAGCCGTTGGATACACTCTCTTTCCTCCAACACCATTCTCCTTTATTATATAGATAGATGGTGTGAGAGGAAAGAGAGTGTAACAGATGGTTATGATTAAGAGATATAATGTATCCAATGCTATTTTTATCCGGCTTAATTGGCGGCTCAGATCATTTCATTATAATCTAATGGCTGATAAAGAATCATTCAATTATAAAATCTCTATAAAAATGGAAAATGAAAACTACTAAATAAATTAAAGAATAAAATCATTTATTAATGGAAAATGAAAACTACCAAATAAATTAAAGTATAAAATCAGTTATTTAAAAAATAAAATCATTTCATTATAAATAAATTAAATAACAGAATCTCAATCTCTCTGTAAATTTTGTAACACCGTACCGTAGGCACTGGCACACACTAGTGTATATATATAACACCAAAGACTTATGTCCTTCCATCCTTTGGATAAATAGGGAGGGATGGTAGAGCTTTTGGTTTTTTCATGTTGTCAAAGAGTTGAACAATGATTTTTCGTGTTGTCAAAGAGTTGAATAATGAAAAAAGATGGTGAGTGCATGATCGAATTGATCGGGTCATGTAGGAACGACATTCAAGTCTACCAGTTTGTTAGGATGCATCAGCAGCATGCATTACTGCACTTCCACTTGACACCTATCGTAATGATGAACGGCTCGTCTCGTCTTGACCTTCTCTTAAATTCTCAAAACTTTTATCGCTCCATCCCCGCAGGGGTAGAGAACCCGCTGTTGTCTCGGCAATGCTAACGAAGGCTATGGGGAAGTTGGAATAGGAGATCACTCATCTTGAGTGGGCTTACTACTTAGATGCTTATATATATAATATATATTAGTCAAACTCAAAGAAGGTTCATGTGAATTTTATGTCGATTATAAGGGCAGATAAAGACAAAAAAAAACTTATGTCTTTTAGCTAAATATGGTATGTAAGGTGTGGATTAAAGCCTAACTAATATATATATATATATATATATATATATATATATATATAGATATATATAAATATATAATATATATATATATATATATTTCTTAAGTGTCCTATATGAATTTTTTAAATTAAAAGATAATATTCATAATTAAATTATTGTTTAAATATTTTATTATACTAAAATAATACTTAAATCTTATTCAACCGGCATAAAAACGAATCCCACGTTAATTATAAATAAATATGGAATATGAAATTTTAATCATACCCCGAGCAATAACCTAAGTAAAAGCTTTTCTCAAAAGCCAGCAAAATGTTAAACCGCTCAAGGCGATGCACTGATTCTGTCTGCTTTTGTTTGATTGTACTAATAATAAGCACTACAAAATATTATGGGAGACTTGGCTAATCACAAATCTTATAATCAAAATAAAATTATAATTTAATTTATGATTATGTTTTTCCGCCCAACATATACGTAACGTGCTTTTAAAGCTGTTTACCAAATTTGATGTCGTTTTTAGCGTTTTGAGAATAAAAAACGGTCAGGTCTTTGTAATTCGTACATCTGGGCAAATGAAAGGACCATAGGGGTCCAGGGGTTCAATACAAAATATACTCGAGTCCACAAGAATATTCTTGGCACAAATGACGTATGCATATTGTCTTGGTAGATTTGAGTTCTAAACAGAGGCGAAACCAAAAGGTTATCCGAAAGGGAAAACTGAAGATGATATATTTTCATCGAAAAAATTTAGGGTTGTATCTTTGTTAAAATAAAAGAAAGAAATAGATTATAGTATAACATGTAGAAAAATAGACTGTAGTTCTAAACAGTCATATTGATTCATATTATTGCAGTATTTAAGTCACATTGATTCATTAAAAAAATATTGAACAAAAATAATTAATTCGAAAACTAATTATAAATAATTAGTTTTATGTAATTATATTATATTCAAACAAAAATTAATCAAACAAAAATTAAATCAAACAAAAGTATTTTTCTCATTAGGTGGGTACTTATATAAATTTTTTGACACTGTTATACGTTATTGTACATTTTTATTCACGATACATATCAAAAATTTCGATAAATTTTTGAACAAACCACCAAACCCGCAAAAACCGTTGGGTACCAATGCGGGTTTGGTAATTTGTTCACATATGCGGGTGCGGATTTGGTAATGAAAATTAAAACCCGCAGCGGGTATGGTGCGGGTTTGATAATTTATTCACATATGCGGGTGCGGGTTTGGTAATGACAAACCCGCACCAACCCTACCCGCTGCCATCCCTAATCATATCTGACTTCTTGTATCGACTCTCCCAATAACACCTCTCTTTATTTTCGATGTTACTAGCTAACTAATTACAAAGAGTGGTCCCCAAATATGTGGCTTGAGTCTTGACGGTAAATGACTTAGAATTTGATTGTGAGGTCCTGAGTTCGAGTTTAATGAATATATTTTTTTTAAGAACCTAGAGCAATTAGAGATTTTACCTACTGCGCTTAAATCTGAATTGGATGATTTAACAACAAAATTTCTAATATTTCAAAAAAAAATTACAAAAAGTGAAATCTTGTGCGCTTGCCAAATGGCGGGTGCCAATCTCGCTGGGCATATGATCATAAACAACTGGACCCACAGAGGAAGCCACAAAAGCAGAACCACCACATCACATGCCGTGGACCCACACTTTGAAAAGTCAAAATCAATAAATACACATGATTAATTGAAAGCAATCATGTGAACCAATTGATCTGTTGACATTTGCTAGGGACTGCTCATCCAAATTTTTTCAAAAGTAATATCGTCCTCACCTGAAATTAACTCAGGTAATTAGCCTGTCAGATCGTGTGGTCAAAATCATTCTGTTCATGTGGCCGAATCTGCTACATTCAGTGGGGATCATATGAGAAGCCACGTGTCCCACGCATACGCACGGCATTTGCTAGGGACTGCTCATCCAAATATGTTCAAAAGTAATATCGTCCTCACCTGAAATTAACTCAGATAAGTTGCATGTTTGATGGTAGAAGTTGCATATTCAACGGTCATAGTTACATGTGTGATTTTCGAGGCAGATGCAATTGCATGTTATTGCTAAAATTTCAAGTCCAATGGTTTCATTTTGCATGTTTATTGCTAAAAATTTCATCTTCGAAATATTGCATATTTATTGGTGAAAGTTGCAACTTTAATGGTAGTGGTTGCATATTCAATGGTCATATTTATGCGCCCTAGCACAAATATTGAGTGATTTTTTCTTAAAAATTATTTAATTTTTTGTTTTTCAAGTTTAAAATATTTGTTGCATCTTTTAAGGTTGAAAGTTGCATATTAATGGTGAAATTGTATATTGATGCTGTGAAGTTGCATGTATTAATTATATCTAACAATTACAAATTATTCAATATCATGTTTATTACTTCAATTCGATCTCGATTTCGTGTTTAATGATTATAAACATTATGGGTGGTAATTTTTGGTAAGAATTTCGTTTATTTATTCGATTCAATTCGCTTTAACCCGAATGTGAGTTTCAAACAATATATTCGTTTAATCAATTGGTCGATTCGATTTAAAGTGTTTATTACAGTTATGGAATATGAATTTAACATCATGAATACGTTTATTCGTTACTGAATCGTTTTATTATTTTCTTAGACCAATTAAGTTTTAGTTACGATTCGAGGTATTTTTAATAAATATATAAATTACATGTGTTATGGTTTATTTTTCATTAATTATATATGTTAATGAGCATGCTTATGAGTTGGAAAAAATCGATTCCATATTAAATTAATCAATTTTCTACTTATTTATTTATGTAAATATTAAATTAATTTTTATTAGTTTTTCGTGTATGATTCGTTTTATTATTTTTTTTATCAGTTATTAGTATTTTTCAATTAAGATTCCAAAATAATCGAAATATTGAAAAAAAAAAAGAAATATGATAAATTTTGAAAAATTAATCAATTATTTACTTAGGATAATTACTAAAGTTAATGAGAATGAAGTATAATTCTCTTAATGTTATAGTTTTTTTTATAACTACTTAATATTTTTGTTAATCACACATTTATTTACTATGAACTTAAGTTTCAAAGTTATTGGTTTTGTTACATGTTAAAATTTTTTTGGATAAAATGTATCCATATCATAAACCAATCGAAAACTCGGATATCCGTAACCGACCAAAATAACTGGAAAAATTATTTCATTCAAAAAAGAAATTATTTGTACAAAGATTAATTAGCAGGTTTTGATTATCACACCGAATGAACATGGAAACATTTACAGGTTTTAATAGTGAAAGCAATATTTTTGGAACATCTTCACAATCTTTTTACGAAAACTGCAATTCACTCTGCTTAATATAATTATCATCGACGCAAATGTGTGAGAGTTTAAATTCATACTTGTCTCGTTTCCTTAATTTGAAGTTGAAATTGTATGATTTTATTCGACAAATATATCGTGCATTAGACTGCATACGACATAAAGAAACAAAAGACGAGTTTCATTCGACCCATAATAGTCTAGTATTATGATCAATTGTGACAAGTCTATTGGTCCCACTAAATATTTGTGCGCCCCGGCATAACTTATATTGAGTGACTTTTTTCTTTTTATTTGCTGGGTTATTATTTTATCTAACCCAGTGAGTAACTTATTCCATGTTTGTAGTTTATAATTAATACAATAAAAGTTTAATGAATAAAACTATAAAATACTAATACATTTCTCAAGTGATTTTTTTAATATAATTTGGGCCGCCATTGAAAATGTGGAGTGATTTTTTTTTATATAATTTGGACGAGTTATAGATTTTTTTTTTTTTACTAATATTCATTTCTTCAATCTCAATATAACAAAGAATATAACAATGTGCATTATGAGACTCAAGCAAACCATTACCAAACTTATCAACCAAAACATGCAATTCACTCTGCTTATTTCTCAAATCTACATAGCAAATGATGCCGCCATTGAAGAAGGTGAAGTGATTTTTTTAAAATAATTTGGACGAGATAAAGAATTTTACTTTTGAATTTTTTTTACTAATATCCATTGTTTCAATCTGAAGATAACAAAAAATACAACAATGTGCATTATGACACCCATCAAACCATTACCAAACTTACCAACCAAAACCTGCAATTCACTTTGCTTATTTCCCAAATCTACATAGCAAATGAACCATATTTATATATACCAAATGGGACCAGCTCCAAAAGGAGGCTTCTTGATTTTCTTTTCTCTTTTACTTGATTTTTTGCAACAACCACTTGGGGAATGGTGCTTCAGTAAAATAGGAACACTGGAGGTGTTAGGCATACAGTTGTAGGGTTTTGCTTCTTGTGGTAGAATAGGGCTAGTGTGCATTGTGCACACATCTGGTGGCCACAATCTTGGACTTCAATTGTACATGCCTACTCAAAACATATGCAGCATAGCTCTGTATCGCTAGCCTGCAATGAAAGAGAACAAATCAATATCATCTTTTGCTTCCGGATTACAGCAGAAACAGCTGGTGTTGACATAATCCCATCCCTGAAATGGTTAAGTCCCAATTAGTTTTCAGCATAAACCCATCAACCTTCAACTTTACTAGTAAAAGATAGAAGGTCGTGAGAATATAAAATGATATGATAAGATCAATTATCCATCATTTCTCTTCATTTAACGGCACAATAATATGCTAGGCTTGACCAACTCCATTATCAAATATGAATAAACAGTACTTTTGGAGGAGGAGGAAGCATGCATTCATTTCAGGCCTTCAGGGAAAAAGAATTTTCATCTTCTTCTTCAGCATACACCAGCTAAAAGGGGAAATTAAAAGAATTCTGCCACACAAGCTCTTCCTTTTGGCATGCTATATGCCAAGAATTACTTTGAAAGATTCAAAGGAAAATCCATATTCTGTCTTAGATGTTTATTGTACAATTTTGAGATTAAAATATGCAAGCCAGTTAACTTCACATCCCCAGAACAGAATCAATTGATGGTGGTGTTAATGAAACAAAAGCAAACCCCCTATCTCCCAAACAAAGCAATTGTTGCAACAAATGCATCGAGTCTATGTTCAAGAGGGCTCAAAAGTTTTTGCCCTACCATAGCATTACCATAGTCTCCTTATTCTTGCTTTCAAAAA
Source organism: Zanthoxylum bungeanum (assembly GCA_019454045.1). Classification (NCBI taxonomy): domain Eukaryota; kingdom Viridiplantae; phylum Streptophyta; class Magnoliopsida; order Sapindales; family Rutaceae; genus Zanthoxylum; species Zanthoxylum bungeanum. The sequence goes on from SKCR01020787.1 coordinate 30,975, forward strand.
TAATAAAATTGTTCAATAACAGAACCAATAAAATTACTTACTTGCCAACCAAAATTTTTCCAACAACCGTTCCCAGCAACAATTTTGATAATGATCTGTATTTTAAAGAAATGAGCTTCCATTTTTCAATTCTAACAATACAGTAGTGCCATAAACTAAAAAGAGAGTTTTGTCAACCACTAAAAATCTCACCTGCGAAGCTTTTCAGTTGAAATAACGACCATCGCCTCCTAACACCAAAAGCCCATTCTTGTAGTCCTCTGGTGGCAATGAATTAAACAATGCCTACATATGAAAAACTCTAACAATATACACCGGAACCAACTAACACTACGACTGCACAAAAGTGTAAAACTTCATACCTGGATCCAATTTGCAAGGTTATTCACTTGTTTAAAAACTTTAACCTACAAAAAAAAAAATTTAAGAAAATGAACAAACCACCATCTGGTCTCAATTTGATATCTATTAAAATGACAAAATAAACTAACAATAATTAAAATAAAATCTAATCAAACAAATCAAGCAAATAAACAATACCCAGAATTATATTTCCTTTTATCTTTATTTCGCGGTACCAATCAAAACATAAATGTAAAAAATAAAGCAGAATCTGACTTCAAAAATAAATAAAAATACTTTCTTTCTGAGACCACTAGTTCCAGTCTTCTGTCCCTCAATCGGCTTAGTTGGCATCGAATTAATCTGAAAAATACATCACATACACCCATCAACACACACACACACACACACATCCACTAACAATCCATGAACAATAAACCAAATTTAAGTAGACCTAGAACAGAGAATCAAGAGATACAGTGGTATGCTTTGAAGAAACCTGGAAATCAAGTTCTGACATCACATAAAAATATAGAACCAGTGATGGAGAAGCAGGCGTCGGCGTCGGCGTTTGCGATTTTAGGGCACAAATTTCCCTTCTCCTGTGAGAGCGAGAGATCGTGAGAGTGAGAGTTGAGTGGAAGTGATGACACAATTTTGGCTTTGTGAGACAGAGAGAGAGTTCGTGAGAGATGGGGGGATTTTTTAGAGAGAGATGAACATGGAGAGACGTGAGAGATGAGAGATTTGAGAGAGATGAGGGAGACGAGAGATGAGGGAAATGAGGGATTTGAGAGAGATGAGGGCTATTTTTACTTGTATTTACCGGTTTTCCCGGTTTTTTTTCCACTCACCGTTGGATCATTGTCAAGTGATCCAACGGTGGGGGTACCTAGGGGTATGTCATACCCCTGGGTACCACATATGCGCCATTGTTCAAAAGTAATATCGTCCTCACCTGAAATTAACTCAGGTAATTAGCCTGTCAGATCGTGTGGTCAAAATCATTATGTTCATGTGGCCGAATCTGCTACATTCAGTGGGGATCATATGAGAAGCCACGTGTCCCACGCATACGCACGGCATTTTTTCCTTTTTTTCCCTAGTGGAAATACCGAAATAGGATTTTTTTATATCTTTATCTCCGAATCTCATTGTTCTTCTAGTGATATCATTTAATAATATATGTGTTGGTGAAGAAAATCGTTAGGAAAAACGAGCCAATAAGGGACGAAAAGTAATTAGGGCGAACATGTACCAAACCACAGAACGATTTGCAATCAGGACGACGAAAGGAAGAGCGGTCAGGGCGATTACCATGCGTTGCAGTTGATCCCATGACCTGGCAGTTAGGCCGCAACCACCCACGATCTGGCAGTTTTCACGTAGAACGCAGCAGTTAGATGCATGATCCAGCAGTTACAAGAACTCAACAGTTAGATGCATAATCCAGCAGTTGCAAGCATGAAACGTGGAAGTTCATGGACCAAGAAAAGCGAAACCGTTCAAGCAGTTAACAGAGACTCACTATAAAAAGCTCAAACATAGGAAGAAGAAAGGACCGAAAAAAATGAAAACTCAAAATGAGCATTTTATTTTTATTTTCTTAGCTTTATAACCATATGACTGTAATTTGTGTGCTTGTGCCCCTTTACGGCTTATTTACTTAATCAAACACCACTTGCTGGGACTTTGTCTCAGGAGGTATGAACCTTACACGCTCTTTGACGGAAAATTTTGCAAACAGTTTTTGGCGACCACAGTTGGAGACTTGGTGTAGAAAGTGGAAATGCCTCCGAAAAGAAACACTCAAACTGGCTCGAGTACGGAGGAAGAGGGGCTGGAGCAAACCAACCAGCCCCACGTTCCAGCCATAGTAGGCCACTTCAAGGGTCTAGCAGACTCTAGCCGATATGACACTATACGAGAGTTAGACATTAACACGGTTCACGCCTTGTTTGGCGAGTTCACCCAGGATGTTGTCGAACAGGTTAGGCTCCAAAACGCTCACATCATAGATAAGTTTACTTCGGCTAGTAACTCGCATTACGAAAATATGGCCAAACACCTAAGCTCATTGAATGAGTTGATGGACAAATGTGTAAATGAGGGGACAACCCTACCGTGGACTACACCTCCTCATGCACCAAGCAGTCAGGAGGCTGGTCCAAACAATGTTCCTCCGCAAGGGGTCACTGCCCCTACGATAACCAGGAGGGGAGTGAGTCCTAGAGGTAATGGCCCGCACTTAGGGCCAAACATGGTACAACATGAAGTAGTGTTGCCCCAAGGTCTGCAAGGGCAAGGTCATGACTATGTCCGATGCCATTCAATGATAATGATATGTTAAGAGAACATATGACCGAGATTCTTCAGAATCAATTCGGTCTAGGGCTAAGGCCGATTCAGCCAAGATATCGAAAGCCATATCCAGATTGGATTGACGTAGCGTATCCGTGGCCTGGGAACTACAAGATACCAGAATTTTCTCTGTTTATAGGGTCTGGGGAAGTTTATACCATAGAGCACATATGGTGATTTACCCTTCACTGTGGAGAAACGAACGATTTCCATAAGTTGAGGTTATTTCACGGCTCATTGTCAGAAGTAGCTTTCTCCTGGTATGTCAGCCTGCCTCCCAATTCCGTGGAAAATTGGCACCAAATGGAACAGCTGTTCCATGCACAATTCTATAAAGCCGAATCTGAAGTAGCCTTGGCCGATTTGGAAAATTTGAGGCAACTGCCAGAAGAATGGGCCGAGACATTCTTACAAAGGTTTAAAGCGGCTCGAGGCCGATGTTACGTGCCTTTGCCAGAAAAGGAGTTTGTAAGAATCGCTCAAAGCTGTCTTAGTTTCGATCCAAAAAAGAAATTTCAAGATCGTGAGTTCTGGGATCTCCCCCAACTCACCACTAGTGTGGTGCGATATGAACGATTATTGAGTGAGGAGGAACAAATGAAAAATTCTAGCAAAGGAACCTATTACAGGAATATCAATGATGAAATAGGTGAAGTGGACATCGAATCGGCCGACTTATGTTTGGCCGAATTAGTTAAAGGGAAGCCGTACGTCTGCAAGACGTGGGCTGAACCCCAGGCCAAAGTAGAGAATGATAAAAAGCGTAGGAATTTCTCTTTCGATATCTCGAAGGTTGATGCCATATTCGACCAATTACATAAAGATAAGCAAATTAGGTTGAGCGACCGCCACAAAATGCCAAACACCGAACAAATCGGTGATAAAAAGTATTGTAAGTGGCATAATGCATGGTCTCATTCAACTAACAATTTCCTTGTTTTTCAGAATGTCTTGTAGGACGCCATAGAATCTGGACGAATAACATTCGAAAAGAAGATGGCAGTGGATGACAACCCTTTTCCAAAGCCGATGAAATTAAATATGATTAATTCGGACCTCACCAAAATGAGTTTGCCAAAATTCAAATTGGTCATAGACGAAGATCAGGACGGTCATCGACCAAGTGCTCTTGAAAGGATAGAACCACCCCAAGAAAGGAGGGATCCACGAAATTTGTGCACACGGTGCAAGAACAACATATAGTGGATGAAGGAACTGGAAGATACATGTGAAAGGCCAGTGAAAAAGAAGCTAGGAGCATGGCAGCCAAGAACCTTCGCACCTAGGTTTTATGGAGAACATTCAAACTTCGTCCAAAATATAATGACGTTTAGGCCGAAAATTCATCGGCCAAATGTATGGTATTCGTACCATCGGCCACACTCATACCAACAGCCATGGAAGAATTACCCTCCTGTGGACGAAATGACAAGGACACAATTGAGAAGACACTAAAGGAATTATGGCCGTATGATGCGCCAGCAAGGTGAAGTGAAACTCATCACCGACCATAGTCTTCCAATCAGTGCCCGTACAAGAAAGAAGCCGGATGAGAGCAGTAAGGAATGTGATGGCAGAGAAGAGATAGATGAGAGCTGTAAAGGACGTACCAAATTCGATCGATGAAAACGGGATGAGACAGACGACGGAGAGCCTCCCATTGTTATTCAGTTTGGCAGTATGCCTCTGGTTGTGGCTAATCATTACCCGTTGTCCGAAAAGTTCAAGGGGGACAACTGTGAGATCTATGGGAATAGCGACGATGTCTACGACAACGACAAGATAGAATTCGCAGTACTCGCGATAACAGATAGAAAGGCATTTTACGAGGAACTGACGGATATAGAGGAAGAAATAGATATCAGAACCAAAACACGAAGGAGAAAGATATCACAAAATTGGCTTCTCAGAGAATTATATGATGTCAGAAATCCTGCAGTTGGGACATTAGGAGAGGACTTGGGGCGATCTCCGTACCTCGTCCTATACGGAATGGCCAAGGTAAAACGGGTCGTAACCAGGGCGAAAAATGGAGGATGTTCGTCAATAATGTCTCCCGTGATGCGCCGATCACATTGCCACCTTCTGGATGGATCGGGGAGGAACATTCACCTCAGACAAATACCAGCAGTGAACAAACGATGAAGGTAAGAATGTCAGGAAAAGTGACTTTTCCAAAACCACCATAACAAATGACAAAGCACATACGACCGTTGTATGTGAAAGCAAAGGCAAACAAAATACCCATCGCTAATGTGTCGATCGATAATGGGGCAGCCATCAACGCAATCCCAGTTAGGATGCTAGGGCGATTAGAAAAATCGGAGGACGATCTCATCTCTACGGAGGTGGTGCTTACAAGTTTCAATGGAGGGGCAACGACAGCCAAATAGGTTGTCCCACTAGACTTGCAGGTGAGGAGCACTACAAAGACACTATTGTTTTTCGTTATAGACGAACCGACCACATACAACATGCTCTTGGGACGAGACTGGATCCACGACAGCCGATGCATTCCTTCAGCTCTTCATCAATGTCTGGTTTTTTGGAATCAGAAAGATGAAGTAGAAGTAGTACATGCCGATAATAAACCCTTCGCAGCAGAGACAAATTCGGCCGAATATTTCATGTATGAAGGGAATTACGGGCCAACAAGAGTGCTGAACGAAGCAGGAAATTCGGCCATAGTGGCCCAGAATGACGAGCCGTACCCCGCAGATCTGCTAAATGACTTGTTCGCATAAACAAGGCTAACTGTAGTGGCATTCGAAGGGCCAACGCATGGCCATGAAACCAACAATTCAAATGGAGAAGAGTGAACATAGTAAAGAACAAGCCGCGCTTGCGGCCACTAGGGCCAGCTTAATGGCCTATGTAACAGAACATGAAGTTGAAGCCGAGGCTCAAGCTGTAATTTCAGCCTTGAGAGAGAAACTATTAGCACATCAGATGGAAGACATGATAAGAGAGGCATGTGAGGTGGATTGCTTGATGGAAGGAAGTAACAAGAACGAACAACTAAAGGAGGAAGAAGAGTAAGCTTTGATTGGGCGGCATAAGGCAAACAATACAAGGGTACAAGATGTTATGGACGAGGTAAACTTGGGAAGTGAGGACGATAGACGCATCACTTACATCAGCATGGAACTAGAGGCCCAGATACGCGAAAAACTAATCCATCTTTTACAAAAATATAAAGATTGTTTTGCTTAGGACTACGATGAAATGCCTGGTTTAGATAAAACTTTAGTAGAACATAGGTTGCCAATTATGCCAAATCACAGGCCATATAAATAGCCTCCCCGGAGGTTTGCACCCAATGTCATGTCTGACGTTAAAAAAGAAGTCGAGCTCCTCTTGAAGGCGAAATTCATTAGAACGACCATATATGTGGAATGGTTGTCAAATATCGTCTCTGTCATGAAAAAGAATGGAAAGCTAAGAATATGCATAGACTTTAGGAATTTAAACTTGGGAACACCAAAAGACCAGTACCCTATGCCTACGGTAGATTCCTTAGTAGACTCCACAACAAGATATCAAGTGTATTCTTTTATGGATGGGTACGCAGGATATAACCAAATCTACATTGCCGAAAATGATATTCATAAAACGACTTTCAGATGCCCGGGGTCATTAAGATGTTATGAGTGGGTGGTAATGCCATTCGGCCTAAAAAATGTCTGGGCCACTTACCAACGGGCCGTGAATCTAATTTTCCATAACATGATCAGTAATTTTGTAGAGGTTTATATGGACGATATAGTGGTTAAGTCTATGATCATGGACGAACATTTTAGCCACTTAGCGATGGCTTTTGAACGAATGAGGAAATTCAAATTAAAGTTAAACCCTGCCAAATGTGCTTTCGGGGTTTGTGCAGGAAATTTCTTGGGCTTTCTAGTCCACCAGCGGGGAATTGAGATTGACGCCAATAAATCTCGGGCAATTGCTGAAGCCAAGCCTCCCCAAAACAAAAAAGAGTTGCAAAGATTCCTAGGGCATATTAATTTCTTAAGAAGATTCATTTCTAACTGTGTAGGAAAAACTAAAGTGTTCTCATCCCTGCTGAAGCTAAAGGATAAGGACGAATTCGTCTAGACCGAGGAACATCAAAAGGCTTTCGAGAGCCTGAAGAATTATTTGTCCCAACCGCCGGTGATGGTACCCCCTATACTAGGACAGCCGATGAAGCTTTACATATCCGCTGAAAAACAATCTATAGCTGGAATGATTGCACATGACGATAATGCGAATGTCGAAAGAGCCATCTATTATATCAGCAGACAATTGTTGAAATATGAATGTAATTATTCTCCAATGGAGAAGTTATGTTTGTCTTTGTATTTCAATGTATTAAATTACGCGTCTACCTTAGGCCGACTACTGTGTACTTAATTACAAAAATTAATATAATAAAGTACACGTTTTCTCATCCTATTTTGCATCAAAGAGTTGGGTTTTAGTCTATATCATTGTTGGAATTCGATTTACGACACAAACCCCAAAAAGCCGTAAAAAATCAGGCCTTGGCAGATTTCTTAGCTGATCACCCATGTTTAAATACCACTAAAGAAATAGAAATGGAAATAGATGAATGTAGTTTAAAGCCATGGACGATGTATTTCAATAGGTCTAGCACGGCAAAAGGAGCAGGAATGAGAATAGTCTTGGTCAGTCCGTTAGAAGAACCATTTCATTTCATCGTCAAGTTGGACGAATGTTGTACCAACAACCAGGCCGAATATGAGGCTTTTATTTTTGGGTTGGAAATACTCCTTAATATGAGAGTGACACACGTGTCCATTAAATGAGATTCGAAACTAGTGATCCAACAGATGACCAGAGTCTTTAAGTGCCAAAGTCCGTAAGTCATGGCACTGTCAGATATAGCCAAAGAGCTGCTAAATCAATTTGATTTCGTAGAGCTGGAACACGTCCCAATGACGAAGAATGAGGTGGCCAATAACTTGGCCCAGACAGCCTCAGAGTATAAACAGACAGGCATAGATAGCATATATAGGAGAGAGGAGGACAAACCAGCCCTGGTGAGGTGAAAGGGCGTAATAGACGTCATGACCGCTGAAGTCCAAAATGAAGACGATTGGAGAAAGAAGATCAAAGAGTTCCTAAGACAGCCAAGGAATGGGAAAGACTGAAGGCTGAAACTAAAAGCCTTGAACTATGTGGTGTTTGGAGATGTGTTATACAAAAACACCAAGACGGTCTGTTATTGAAATGTTTAGGGCCATCGGAATCCAAGACTATCATGGCCGAAATACACGAAGGGGTCTGTAGGGCTCACCAGGCTGGAATTAAGATGAGGTGGCTGATCATAAGGAGCATATATTATTGGCCAAAAATAGAGAATTGTGTGTGTCATACGCTAAGGGATGCATTGCTTGTCAGAAGCATGGACCCATTTAGAGAGCACCAGCGACCGAAATGGTCCCTATTGTTAAGCCATGGCCATTTATGGGATGGTGATCGATTTGATAGGGAAAATTTATCCCGCATCTAGCAGAAGACATACCTTCATCATCGTTACCACAGATTTCTTCACCAAATGGGTGGAAGCAATTCCGGTAGTAGAGATTTCTCAAGAGCAAATTATCAAGTTCATAAAAGAGCATATTATCCACTGATTCAGTATTCCTTAAGCATTAATGGTGGATCACGGTACTTTTCTGAACAGCGAAAGGTTTGGGTACTTCCTGACCGAATACGGGGTCCAGCCAGTAAACACTACTCCATACTACCCCCAGTCAAATGGTCAGGCAGAATCATCTAACAAAACCCTCAAAGGATTGATCATAAATGATAACGGACAATGTCAGATAATGGGATAAATACTTAAGTCAGGCTCTATGGGCTTATAGGACGTCACCTCGAACGAGTACCTCAGTCACACCATTTCAATTAGTATATGGTCGAGAGGCCGTATTACCAGTTGAAGTCAATACTAAATCCACTAGGGTGGCATTGCAAAAAGAATTGACAAGGGAGGATTACAGTGAAGCAATGATCCAAAACTTATTAGAATTGGACGATGTCAAATGCGATGTCATCAATCGCTTGGAAGCACAGAAGACAAAGATGGCCAAAGGATATAACCGGAAAGTTGTGGTCAAATCGTTCAGGAAAGGCGAGTTAGTATGGAAAACTATACTGCCACTAGGTGTCAAGAATCCTGCGTATGGCAAATGGTCGCCTAATTAGGAAGGCCCATTAGAGGTAGAAAACGTGTTGCCAAACGGGGCCTACCATTTGAAAAATTTGAGCGGAGAGATGCATGTTAGAGCGATAAACGGAAAGTATTTGAAAAAGTATGTACCTTCGTTATGGGAACACGAGAATGATATGTTCTTTGTGTGAAAATAAGGATTAAGCGAAACAAATAGATATAAATAAATGTTATAATCCCATTAATAGCGGACGACAACGTCCCAAAAATACAAATAAAAGGACGAATGTAACGTCCAAACAGTACATATAATAACACATGAAATTATCTACTAGCAAGAGGTTGTTGAAAGCCCCCAGGCGAGTCCTGTATAACCAAGAACATCTCCCCCATTCGACGCCACTCCTTCTGCATCTCTATGTCAGCTGCCGTCAAATCGCTCAAACTCTTCTTAAAATCAACTTGGGCCAGATCTGTATATTCGGCCAGGAAAGCATTCACCTCTGTTATTTCGGAAGCTATGGTTCTTCTCTTGGCTTCCTTTCTCATGCGACTATCCTCAATGAGATGCTGGATGTCCTACAATTGCCGTTCTAAGTCCAACAATACCGACTCTTCAATCATTATTTCGTCCGTAGTTTATAGTATGGTTTGTCGGAAAACGTCAAGGGAATCTCAGAGCCTTTCATTTTTAGACATGGAGGAACAAAGCCCAACCTTTTGATTGTGTATGTGTCGATAGCGGGAGATGAGGGTTGTAACTAGGGATGGCAATTTTACCCGTAAACCCGCAATCCCGCAAAAACTCGCCCGTAATGGGTAGGATTTGGTAAATATGTTAGTGGGTGCGGTGCGGGTTTGGTAATTTAAAAAAAACCAGCTGCGGGTGCGGTGCATGTTTGGTATTTAAGAAAAAAATACGAGTATCCACATTCCCGCAATATTATTTTTTATTAATTAATATTGTTAGGATAATATAAAAAAACCTTCATATAAAAACAACTAACAAAACCTAAACCTAAAACACTAATGCATTCTTAGGAAACTCTTCTGATTTACCTGTGATTATTTCTTCGTCGCTAACATTGGAGCATGAAGATAAGTTTTTGTGAGTGTTACGAGAACACAAGAAAGCTATTGGCTGGACTGTAACAGACATTCGAGGCATTAGTCCATCATTTTGCATGCATAAAATTCTGATGAACGACGGTACAAGCCACAGTGGAGCATCAATGGAGACTAAATCCAATCATGAAGGAAGTCGTGAAGAAAGAAATTATCACATGGTTGGATGCCGACATCATCTACCCCATCTTTGACAGCACGTGAGTGAGTCATATGCAATGTGTGCCAAAGAAAGGAGGAATTATTGTAGTCACAAATGAAAAGAATGAGCTGATTCCAATAAGAACAGTGACTGGATGAAGAGTATGCATGAACCACAGGAAGCTGAACAAAGCAACAAGGAAAGATCATTTTCCGCTACCATTCATTGACCAGATGCTAGACAGATTGGTGGGACATGAGTTCTATTATTTTTTGGACGGATACTCAGGGTACAATCAGATTGCCATCGCCCCAGAAGATCAGGAGAAAACCACTTTTACATGCCCGTATGATACTTTTGCTTTTCAAAGGATGCCATTTGGATTATGTAATGCTCCTGCTACATTTCAACGTTGCATGATGGCCATCTTCTCAGACATGCTGGAACAAAGTATAGAAGTTTTCATGGATGATTTTTCTGTATTTGGAGACTCGTTTGACCACTACTTGTAAAATTTGGAAAAAGTGTTACAAAGATGCGAAGATACCAACCTGGTACTCAACTGGGAGAAATGCCACCTCATGGTTCAAGAAGGGATTGTCCTGGGACATCAGATCTCACAAAAAAAAATTGAGGTAGACAAAGAAAAGATCGAGACAATTGAAAAACTACCTCTACCATCATATGTGAAAGGGATTCGGAGTTTTCTCGGACATGCAGGCTTTTACAGAAGATTTATCAAAGACTTCTCCAAGATTGCTAAACCACTATGCAATCTGCTGGAGAAATATGTGCCTTTCAACTTCACCAAAGAATGCCACAAAGATTTTGAGATCTTGAAACAAAAACTGGTCTCTGCCCCCATTATAGTAGCACGAGACTGGACCCTTCCATTTGAGGTGATGTGTGATGCTAGTGATTTGCTGTAGGTGCAGTTTTGGGACAACACAAAGTAAAAATTTTCCATACCATTTACTACTCCAGTAGAACTCTAAATGAAGCTTAACTCAACTACACAACCACTGAAAAAGAGTTGCTCGCAATTGTGTTTGCTTTTGATAAATTCCGCTCATATCTGCTGGGTCCGAAAGTGGTGGTCTACACAGATCATTCAGCAATCAAATATCCGATCATAAAGAAAGATGCCTAACCTAGATTGATCCTTTGGGTGCTTCTTCTGTAAGAATTGGACGTGGAGATCCGAGACAGGAAAAGGAAAGAGAACCAAATAGCAGATCACTTATCGAGGCTCGAGAATGGAGAAATAGCTGGCAATGAACTGACAATCAAAGAAACTTTTCCAGATGAACAATTGTTTGCCATGAAACAATAGGATGTCCCTTGGTATGCTGACTATGTAAACTATATAGTATTGGGAAAATGACCGTTGGAATGGACCATTCAGCAACGAAAAAAATTCTTCAAAAAAGTCAAGCACTATGTCTGGGATGAACCGTACCTGTTCAAACACTGTGCTGATCAATTACTGAGACGTTGTGTTCCACGGAAGGAGGTCAACAGTGTCATTCAGCATAATCATTCATCACCATACGGTGGACACTTCAGTGGAAATAAAACTGCAGCCAAAGTCTTACAATCAGGTTTGTTCTATCCCACTTTTTTAGAGATACTTACTTATTTGCTCTTCAATGTGACATGTGCAAGAGAACAGGAAATATTTCAAGGAGAAATGAAGGACCTCTGAAAAATATTCTGGAAGTGGAGATATTTGATGTATGGGGGATTGATTTTATGGGACCCTTTGTTCCATCATTCATAAACCTGTACATACTAGTTGCAGTAGAATACGTCTCCAAATGGGTTGAAGCAATAACACTGCCATCAAATGATTGAAAATTTGTGATAAAATTCCTTAAAAAGAATATTTTCACTCGCTTCAGAACACCTCTGGCAATTATCAGTGATGATGGCACATATTTCTGTAACAGATACTTTGATGCACTCCTATCCAAATACAGAGTCACTCATAAAGTTGCCACTGCTTACCATCCACAGTCAAATGGACATGTTGAAGTTTCAAACAGGGAAATCAAAAGAATCTTGGAGAGAACCATTGGATCAACAAGGAAGGACTAGTCTACAAAATTAGATGACGCATTATGGGCCTACCGGACTGCTTACAAGACACCAATTGGTATGTCCCCATATCGAATGGTGTCTGGGAAAGCGTGCCATCTACCAGTGGAGCTTGAACACAAAGTGTACTGGGCACTGAAGAAGTTAAATTTTGATCTACAAGCACCATGAGAGAAAAGGCTCCACCAACTTAACGAACGTGAGGAATTTCACCTACAGGCTTATGAGAATGACAGACTGTACAAAGAAAAGACCAAGAAATGGCATGATAAAAAATAGTACGTAGACAATTGCAGCGAGAGTCGCATGTGTTGTTATACAATTCACGGTTGAAACTTTTCCCTGGAAAGCTGAAATCAAGGTGGTCAGGTCCATTTATGATTACTCAGGTGTTACCCTACGAAGTTGTTGAGATATACAACCCTAAGTCCAACAACACATTCAAAGTTAACAGCCAACATGTCAAGCACTACTGTGGAGAATCATTTGAGCGACAAAAAAAAAGTGTCACACTTTCAGATCCAGCCTAACGTTCAGACAGTCATGTCTAGCTGACGACGTTAAAATTAGCGCTAGCATGGAGGCAACCGATGCAATTTATGTATATATTAAGATTTTGTGTGTTTAATTTTTGTAGGAAATGTCACATTTCTAGATGGAAGACATTCTCGTAAATCTTCACAAGCAATTTCCTTCTCTCCCTCAAAACTCTTTGATGAAAGTCTACAAAGCTCGCATGGAACGAATGAGACTTCTGATGATCAAAGGTATACCTAATGACAATCATTGGTTAATTGAAGCACATGTACGATTGGTAGGTGAGTCCTATGAATTTTTTGTTTCATATCTGCCTGGTTTAGGAAGAAGCACCTATGCTATGAAAAGAAGAGCTAAAAGAATGGGTGTTTGCTATAAATGTGCACGCATGACATGTAATACTCGTTGTCGTTCTTTAGGAATGGTGTCTGATAACCGTGAAGGTAAAATTAAATTCATTAGAGATGGCTTGAGTAAGGAGTCTTTGGATGACATATCATTGTCTCTTGAGACGCATCCTAGTAAATATATGCATCACGCAATTCACATGTTATATACACAATTTCGAAAATAAAGACAACAATTAAGTCTCGGGAATCGGACTCTAAAAGACCATGTTTGCCAATTTATAAGAAAATTGGATGGGAAGCTTGTCCCGGACGCATAGACGTCATTCAAGCCATTACTTCTTGTAAATATTATTATCTCTTTGTCGTTAACTAATAATTGTGATTTGTTTTGTTATTTTCTTTTATTTTCTCTGACAGAATCCAGATTTTTTGACTTTCACGATTTATTTTACTGTTAGCTAATAATTATCATTTGGTAGGTACTAGTGCTATTATTACTCACCTTTTTTCAGGTTCTATAAATTCAGCTAATCATTGCACTCTTGAAGACATCCATATTTGAGAAAGAAATACATAAAAATAAAAATAAAAAAATAAAAATGGAAGCAACCTCAAGAAGACGAGTTGTTAACATCTGTGTGTTTTGCGGTATTAGTGTTAATTCTAAGCCAGAGTTCGTTGAGGCATCATAGGAATTAGGTAGAGTCATAGCTGAAAGGAATATGCATCTAGTATATGGCGGTGGCAATCTTGGACTAATGGGGTACGTTTCAAGGGCCGTACAAGAATGAGTTAGTCAAGTTATATGAATCATCCCAAAACCTTTGCCAGAGGCGAATCTTATATGACCAGCAAACGGGGATGAATGTATTGTGCCAGGTATGTCCGAACGACTTGTTGAAATGATTAACCGAGCTGATGCTTTTATTGATTTGCCAGGTGGCTTGGGCACGATGGAGGAAAATTTTACAGTGCCATCTTGGGCGAACTTGAACATACACCAGAAACCGATTGGACTGTTTAATGCTGATGGATTTCATGATTTTCTTTGTGTATTTCTTGATGATGCCCAGAGAAATGGATTCGTGTCAAAACCTGTAAAAGATATCCTCTTCACTGCCAGAACTGCCCCAGATTTAAATGACTAAATTTTAGCCTTTGAACCACATATTGACCCCATCCTTTCCAACATTAACTGGTCTGATAATGATCATGGTAAAAAGTGTCGGATAAATCTGGATCTTAACCTTTAATTTTCTTTTTAGATGTAGAATTTCAGCTAACTAGGTATTGTTTTCTAAACTATTCTTCTACTTTTTTAGACATTGAGGACAATGTCTCAATTAGGTTTGGGGGAAGGGTATAGTTGGCTAGTATCTTGTTTTTATTTTTCGTTGTGTTGTTTTTGCTTGGTTTTTAGTCAAAAAATAAAAAAAAAATAAAAAAAATATATATTTTATATTTTTATGTTTTTAACATGCTAATCAGATGGAATGGTGTTTGAGATAGCTGAGTAAGAAATTTTCACTCCTGAGACGTATCTCAACCTATTTCGTAACAAGTTAATTTTGTTTATTTCCTTTTAAATTATTTAATTTTTAAAATCTCCATAAAACTGACTAAAATGGATCTTCATATGCTCAATTTGTTGGGGTTTTGGGCAAAGGGTGCAGCGGAAACGCTGTTCGTGCGAAATCGTAATTTTAAAACTTTTTAAATTACCGAATAAATTATTCAATATCCAATATGAATAATTTATTCATATTTCACCTAAACATGTTTATTCAAGAATAAATAACAACATAAACAACTAAGAAATGTCGTGAAACTTTTACGAAAATATTTTTCCGTAAAATGGTATAAAACACGATTTTGACCGAACCGACTACCCAATACACATGGGGGATGACCAGGTCAGGCCCAATAGTATTAGGGCAGTTCATGGGCTATCTGAACTGTGAAAAATTCATTGTTTGGACAACCGTCACCCGGTTGGCTAAAAAGTCACCCGGTTCGCTTATTTCAACTCCGAAATAATTTCCGGCAATTGTTCCAATACCCAAAAAACATCCAAAACATTTATATAACATCAATTTCATCAACATAAACCCAGATTTTCCAGATCTGATCCAGAAACCTAAAATGTCAATTTTTCATGCTTTAAATCCAATTTTCCAAGATTAATCCAATTAATCAAAACACCAATCAAAGTCACCACACATGAACCACCCAAGAACAATTCTAGGAATTACAAGAGTGGTCATAACACTCTAGAATGGCAACATATCATCAAATGATCAAATTGGATACATATTAGAATAATAACACCCAAAACACTTCACACATGCATCATCACTTCCATATCCATCCACCAAAACCAAAAGCCCCAATTTTAACAAACAAAGGAACCCTAGAACCATTCTTAACAATTCAAGAAAACAAGAAACAAAAATTTCCAAGTTTAGGGTTGTAGAAGATTACTTTTAATCTCTTGATTTCCTAAATTTTTTCTTGATTTTTCCTTCATTTTCTTCATGATTTGATCAAACAAATCTTAGGACTATTTTTTCTTAAAGTTTCGGCCATGGTGGAGTTCAAGATGAAGAAAACAAAATTTTCTAATTTAAATAAGAAGTTGCCGACTTTAGAGGGTTATTTTGGTCATTTTCAAAAATTAAATCAATTAATTATAATAAGCTTTAATGTTAGCAAATCAAATTTGCACACATTAGGCTTAATAAAATCATGCCATGTGTTTCAATAATAATTAAACATATTTCACAACATTTATGAAATATGGATATTATTTAACTATTCAAATATTTAACAATTTAATATCTAAATAATTAATTAATATAATTATATATATATATATAATATATATATATGTATCCTTATTTACATTAAATAAAAAATAAATATATTTATGGCATATGTCAAAATCTCATTTGACAATTAATTAATGTGTATCTAATCAAATTATGTATCAAATACAAATACACAATAATTATTAAATGACCAAAATCCCCTAATGCATTGTTATCATTTAACCGATTCGAATTAACTCATTTAATCCGGTAAAATATTATGAATAATTTGTATTATTCATAATGCGTTGCCCAAGTGCTCAACGAGTACACTTCATATTGTGTGACTCTCTAAGTTTAGGTTTATCCGTCACAAAATCCAATTTCGTATCCATAATTCACCCACTCATGAATTATGACGACTACTGATAATCTCGCTAAACTATGCATGTCGAGGTCATTGCATACGTATAATCCCTCAGCCACAGGCTATCCATATTATTCTTGGGATATAGTTAATAACGTCAAATCCGTTCGGTTTAATATAGTCGAATTTCAATTTACGATTTCTAAATAACACTCGGAACTGATTTCCGAAGTTATACCACAGCCATCGATGTACTAGATCTCAAACACATGTAGGATGCCTATGCCCTGTACACAGGACTGACGGATTCTATCTTGATACCCACATGATATCATGAGCACCATTCCACACCCAACGAACAGACGGAGGTCTGATCATGAATAGATCGGTTACGTGACTGCCATCAAAGTGGGGAGGATAACTCATATATCCATAGTGGTATCTCAAGTCAAAGGACCACTATGCTCACTCAACTCGAGAAGATTCCTATTGACATTGGTGTACCATCTATTAGGAAATCTTCAGTGAGTCGTTCAATGTTTATCAAATAAACACCTACATGTCTATACGAGTCTCCCGAGACTCATGGTTCATTAGGATAAACAATCGGACCAAGTCACGATATACGACATGTACTGGTCTCATCGGATTTTACTAACCGACCCGTGTTAGTAAATCTTGACCAGGAACTTTATTTAAGGACATACAACTTATAGTGACGCTTCCCAATGTCAATTACAAACAATGTTATAACTGCGCACTACATTGTAAATCCTAGGGTCTTTGTCTAATATACACGTATCACTAAATCAGATTTAGTTTCAATCTAATCATAATTAGATATCTAATCGCAATTAGATCGAATATGTGTGTATAAAAGACAAGAGGTGCTACCATTAAATAAGTAATATTATGGAAAACGGAATTGCTCGTATTTATGAATCGGACATAAATATGATCCGGATTGGCACTCTGAGCACCAATCCTAACAATTTCTCCCACTTTCTCTAGTGCCAATCCGTGGTATCATATACACATCTCAATGTATATCACATACTCATGGCCTTCAAGAGCTCACCTAACACTCAAGAGGTAGGCAACAACAAGTAAGTCCGCTTTAATAAATTGAGTCACTCCAACAAATTCAATCGTTTTCCTTAGCCAGCATCATTCATATTTTGTAGAATCCAAATTCCACATCAATATGTATCATACGCTATATCAGTATTGTGCTATAGCTACTGAGTTGTCTATGTATTTAGAGATCAAATCCAAATACTATGAGAAAAACGCAAGCACTACATTAATATGAAAACTTCTAATCTAAAGGGTCATTATGCAACTTCATAAGTCAATACTTCATAAGTTGCAACTGATTCCACTAGTTTAGTAGAATCAACGGTGACACTCCCACTGCATCTTTTCTTACTCAAAACTAATTTGACCCTAATGGTTGCAGATTATATTCTCCATGAATTAGAAACTCGTTCTTAATATCTCAAAGATCACAAAGAACATGTTTCAAGACACATCCTATGGTCTACATCATATTAAAATAACTCGTAACTATTACAATTAAATTGATATCTTTAATCGCACATAATATAGTATTCATTATGCTATCATCATATGCTGTATCAGATTGACTAGACATTCTAATCAATCTCTCTTTCGACAAAGGAATCATCATTTACGAAAGATTAATACTATAATCTAGAGAAACATTAACTGTCAACCAGTTATACTAACTGTCATACAGATAGTATTAATATGTCCTTTATTAGATCATATCTAATACGCGACTAATAGAAGTATCTCATGTTGGACAATTATGTCCCATAACATCACTATTTGTAAAAGACATTGTGTTTTTTGTACAAATTAACTATATGACAAAGGAAATTACAATTTTATCATTTTGTAATTGGATTACTTGGATATATAAATGATAAAAGTCCTTATGATTAGTTCCAGATTAATAATATATGAGACATTATTAATCCATGAACGGTTTAATCATTAAATATCCATAGTCGTAGTATTATCGAGACTGGACATCGATAATGCGGAATAGACTAGTATTACACTTGTGCACGTTATGGAAGCTTAACAACATAGTTCTCATATATTTAAGTATTGGATACTTATACAAGTGTGATAGAAGGTTCTGTTAGCCATTGAACCGGGAACAGCTTCGCTCTGGATAGACCCATCGGAATCCCATTGGTAGTTGACTATGTGTCTATGGGAATTCGAATCAGGGTAGGTGTATGTGGTCTTAACCTGAGACTTGCATCACTAATACTTGCGACAATCAATACGCTTTGGTTTTGGTTGTCTGGAGCTTTAACAGGTTCTGTATACGCCTCTTATGGGTTTATTGAGAATCGTAGTGTATTGGGTGTGATGTCAAGATGGAAGTATCACTTCAATCATATGGAGACGATGATCACGCAGGGATACATAACTAGTACTCTTAAATGCTGCAGCTATCAGGATAGTATGACTAGGTCATGATTATCCGATTACAGAGACTAGTTGCTAGTGATCTGATATATGCTTCGTACGGGGCAGACACAATTCTAGCCCCAGGCCTAGCATGTGACATCAGATACTGGATCATATTACACAATACATTGTATAATATGCCTGATACATATTATATTCTTTGTTTAATATTTCTGGAGAATTGGGTAGGCACGGTGCTTTGCTAGAAGCCAACCAGTTAAAAACTTGATCGTAGTAAGCTATGAACAATTTTAGATCTATGGTTCAATGCTAATTTCCGAAATCGATATCAAATATCGCTCCCACTATAAGTTTTAGGATAATTTTCTGCGATAAGGAAACAACAGAATCATTAAGTATCAAATACTTTGTAAATGATTCTGACAACCTATTAAACTTATACGGAAGAAGTCTAAGGGTATTTTCATCTTATTAATTATGTAGTTCCATTGCAGTCTATCACTCTCACATTTGACTTCAATAAGTTAAGTCTTTTCTACAATTTTCAATATCTAATGTTAACATACCAAGTAATAAAATAATTTTATTGCTCGAGATAGTAGAAAAAATATTCTATCAATTAGAATACAATATTCTATCAAATAGAATAAATGATAAACCTTACTTGTACCTCCGAGGCGCAAATACTTTTAATTATATAACCATTATTCAAAAGAAAGATTCAAAACTCAAACTTTTCAAGATTCGAATTTTCTACTATACATATCATAAATGTAACTGTAGGAACAAATGGAACCTTAATTAAAGAGATGAATTAGTGTTACTGGAGCATAACCTCAAGAGCATTGAAAAAATAAAATTCGGTAACACTCAATATCAACGAATCAAATCATATAAGACTCAATTATTCCCACTGACCAATTCCATTAACATGGAATCGTGGAAATTTAATATTGAGTAAGAATCACATTCATTAAATAACTTTAGAACTAATTACCTTTAAATTCATATGTTTGATCATATCAAACATCTTTGAACAATTCAAAGATTCACGATGAATTTCAAAAATATAGTTTTGAATACTTCAAATAGAATATCTTTGAACCATTCAAAATATTCTATATATATTTCATCAGAAACATATTGAAAGTTCTCGAACCATTCAAGACGTTCAATATATATTCTTTTAGAAACATGTAACTAAGTCATGACATTCATTAACTAAGTTACGAAGTAAAGAAAACTATTCAATGTAATTTATAATTCATTAAACTACATACATCCAATGTATTAGTTTAATAAATCTGTGGTCCAATGACAATTTCTGGTTAAATGAGATTTAATCACATTCCTGAATAAAATATTCATTAAATGGATAAGGATATATGGTGTGATCTCGTATCAGACCATCATTTACCATACAGAATAAGCATCTAATGCTTATGTGATAAAATCTCATAAAGCACTGTTCTAAGTTATTTAGTTAACCGAACATTTTCTTAATGTTTATATTTTCATTATGATGTTTCTGCCAGTCATATTAAAATATGTAACAACTGTTTATATACAAGTAACTATCCAATAGTCACAAGTTCTGATATCAAATATCAAAACAGTTATTAAACATTATTTTAAATAAACTAGACGGAAGATCTAGTATCCAATACCTATAGTTGTCGTATTGTGAGAATCGATATTCTCTATACACAACTATACGTATCTCATTTCTTAGCTTTATAATTTGCCTTCAATTATTCACAACAATTGCAAAATTGATTAGCAAACTGTGTCAAACACGTGACTTCTAAAAGTCACTAAAGCCAAGAAATGTCATTATAAGATAAACAAATACTAATGGGATTTTCTTAATGCCAGTCAAGAATCTCGAGACATGAACTAATTCAAGTCAATTCGTACTGCATAAGAAACTATTCTTACTAGATAACTATATCCAAAACAGATATCTATTTAGATTACTATCGTGACTTAGTAACTAAGTCACTAACCATCTTGATTTTTCAAGAAAAATGGAACAACAGTTCCCGATGGTTTGAACTAATCTAACAATATCTAAGTCTACTGTCATTCTAGAACCTATTCTAGAAATACGCAACCATAAGTAAAGTCAGAAAACATATTCAAGTAATATGCATGCAGTGGATTAGAAGTATAATTCTATAACAATATAGAATAAAGGAAAAACAAAAGCAGAAATTCCATAAAATTACACACTGCTTTAGTTATGGATTTTTAACCCAGCAGTGTCTCCCACTACTTTACGTAATACCGTAATCCCCAACGGAGAACGGGAATTCAATAATTAAATCGAATTCCATAGTGAGAGTATGATCCCATGAATATATTTCGACTCACAGCTTTGGCACGATCTCGCCTACGTATATTCATTAGGTAGACAACTCATTGTCAATCACTCACCAGTGACTCCTGATTTTGGTCCTGACCGTTTCTCGTTATGACAGCTTTGGCACGTTCACAATGAGGCGTATCAAGGCTTCACTTGCCAATGACAAACTCAAGCTACCGATGTAGTCCTGACAGCTTTGGCACGTTCAGGATTTCCACTTTCACTTGAATTTGTCTAGTATCAATATACAACCGGCATGGATAAAATTCTATCAACTACACCCTCACTGCTTTGGCACGATCTCGGATGCAGCCATAGAAAGTTACCCATAAACCGTATTGACAAGACGGACCAAGAAACATGCATCCAATACACGTTACTTTACAGCCTTATTTTAAGCGGGGATATTCCTCAAGGAAGCATTGCTCCACATCAAATGCAGAATTTTAATCTAAATCATTTTCTAAACAACTCAATTCTACCTTAGAAAACATAACTCAATTTAACCATTAAATTTCCGTTACGTTTCCGTTAGCGTAGAACCGAAAAGTCAAGAAACATAAGGATTACATGCATGTGTGAACATTAAAATTGGTTAATATATCATATATCAAGCATGACCAATGTAATGGATGAAGCATCATACCTGCTCTAATACCATTTTTGTTAGGGTTTTGGGCAAAGGGCGCAGCGGAAGCGCTGTTCGGGCGAAATCGTAATTTTAAAACTTTTTAAATTATCGAATAAATTATTCAATATCCAATATGAATAATTTATTCATATTTCACCTAAACATGTTTATTCGAGATTAAATAACGACATAAAAAACTAAGAAATGTCGTGAAACTTTTACGAAAACATTTTTCCGCAAAATGGCATAAAACACGTTTTTGACCGAACCAACTACCCAATACACATGAGGGCTGCCCAGATCAGGCCCAATAGTATTATGGCAGTTCATGGGCTGCCCGAACAATGACACATTCACTGTTTGGACAGCCGTCACCGGTTGGCTCAAAAGTCACCCGGTAACGCCGTTTTCACCGTTTTCGCTTATTTCAACTCCGAAATAATTTCCGGAAATTGTTCCAACACCCAAAAAACATCCAATACATTTATATGACATCAATTTCATCAACATAAACCCGTATTTTCCAGATCTGATCCAGAACCTAAAATATCAATTTTTCATGCTTTAAATCCAATTTTTCAAGATTAATCCAATTAATCAAAACACCAATCAAAGTCACCACACATGAACCACCCAAGAACAATTCTAGGCATTACAAGAGTGGTCATAACACTCTAGAATGGCAACATATCATCAAATGATCAAATTGGATACTATTACAATAATAGCACCAAAAACACTTCACACATGCATCATCACTTCCATATCCATCCACCAAAACCAAAAGCCCCAATTTTAACAAACAAAGGAACCCTAGAACTATTCTAACAATTCAAGAAAAAAGAAACAAATTTCCAAGCTTAGGGTTGTAGAAGATTACCTTTAATCTCTTGATTTCCTAAGCTTTTTCTTGAATTTTCCTTCATTTTCTTCATGATTTGATCAAACAAATCTTAGGCTATTTTTTCTTAAAGTTTCGGCCATGGTGGAGTTTCAAGATGAAGAAAACAAAATTTTCTAATTTAAATAGAAGTTGACCGACTTTAGAGGGTTATTTTGGTCATTTTCAAAATTAAATCAATTAATTATAATAAGCTTTATGTTACAAATCAAATTTGCACACATTGGCTTAATAAAATCATGCCATGTGTTTCAATAATAATTAAACATATTTCACAACATTTATGAAATATGGATATTATTTAACTATTCAAATATTTAACATTAAATATCTAAATAATTAATTAATATAATATAATTATATATATATGTATTTTATTTACATTAAATAAAAATACATATATTTAATGGCATGTGTCAAATCTCATTTGACAATTAATTAATGTGTATCTAATCAAATTATGTATCAAATACAAATACACAATAATTATTAAATGACCAAAATCCCATAATGCATGTGTTATCGTTTAACCGATTAAACGATTCGAATTAACTCATTTAATCCGATGAAGTATTATGAATAATCTGTATTATTCATAACGTTTGCCCAAGTGCTCAACGAGTACACTTCATATTGTGGGACTCTCTAAGTTTAGGTTTATCCGTCACGAAATCCAATTTCGTGTCCATAATTCACCCACTCATGAATTATGACGACCACAGATAATCTCGCTAAACTATGCAAGTCGAGGTCATTGCATACGTATAATCCCTCCGTCACAGGCTATCCATATTATACCTGAGATATAGATAAGAACGTCAAATCTTTTCGGTATAATATAGTCGACTTTCAATTTACGATCTCTAAATAACACTCGGAACTGATTTATGAAGTTATACCCTTGTACACATGACTGACAGATTCTATTTTGATACGCACAAGATATCATGAGCATCAGTCCACGCCCAACGAACACGCGGTGGTCTGATCATGAATAGATCGGTGACGTGACTGCCATCAAAGTGTGGAGGATAACTCATATATCCACAGTGGTATCTCAAGTCAAAGGACCACTATGCTCGCTCAACTCGAGAAGATTCCTATTGACGTTGGTGTACCATCTATTAGGAAATCTTCAGTGAGTCGTTCAGTGTTTATCAAATAAACACCTACATGTCTATACGAGTCTCCCGAGACTCATGGTTCATTGGGATAAACCATCAGACCAAGTCACGATATACGACATGTACTGGTCTCAGCGGATTTTACTAACCGACCCGTGTTAGTAAATCTTGACCAGAACTTTATTTAAGGATATACAACTTATAGTGACGCTTCCCAATGTCAATTACAAACTACGTTGTAACTGCGCACTACATTGTAAATCCTAGGGTCTTTGTCTAATATACACGTATCACTAAATCAGATTTAGTTTCAATCTAATCATAATTAGATATCTAATCGCAATTAGATCGAATATGTGTATAAAAGACAAGAGGTGCTACCATTAAATAAGTAATATTATGGAAAACATAATTGTTCGTATTTATGAATCGGACATAAATATGATCCGGATTGGCACTATGACCACCAATCCTAACACAATTGACATGTGTTATCAACATCCATGGTAACATACAGACATGAGCTGTATGTGAAAAGTTTGTAATATTCAGTGCTCTAATTTAATTGGAGGAAGCATCTAAGAAGTGATGGAATAATAATTTTTTTTAAAAAAACATATGAGATCCGAGTAATTAAGTCCGAAAGGGTGTTTTAACACCTAGTGCCCTAAAACCATATGGTTTGGAGTCACTGGCCCAAAGATCGCTACATGGATTGAAGATGTTATTAAAAAAAGAGAGAGAAAGAAAGATATCTGAAATCCGAGTAATTAAGTCTGTAAAGGTGTCTTAAACCTAGTGCGCTAAAGCCAACTGGCTTGGGAGTCACTAACCTAAAGCTCGCTACATGGATTGAAGATATTGTAAGTAAATAAAAAAAAATCAGAAAAAAGTTTCATTGCTAAAAATGTGAGAATTATGATATAACTTTAGGACAAAAATATTACTCTTTTTTCAACTACACTTATGAATATTGTGGACAGAATGACCTGATTATTACCTTGTTGGTTGTGTATATAAAGAATGGTAAAAATCATCGGGGAATTTACTTATTTGGTAATTTAAAAAGAAATAAAATAACTATTAACTTGGATAAGAAGTTCCACTTGTTTAGTCACTAACGTGTTTATTCTCTTTTCTTTTGTCTTTTTACTTTTGTGTGCATTAGATTGACTTTTGTGGGTATCATTGCTGTAAGCCATCACGAGACTACAACTCGTCCACTAGGGACACCTAGGGGTTTAAAGGCTTGTTGCATATGCTAAATGCAACCGTGATCCCTACGGAAGTGGCTTATTTTAAAGTTGTTTATTGTATTTTATTTTTTTGTTTTGCTCGAGGACTAGTAAAATTTTAGGTTTGAGGGTGTGATAAGCGGTAAATATATCAATATTTACCATTCCTTTGACTTAATATTTTATATAGTTTCTTGAGTTTTGTGAATATTTTGATGTGTTATATGTATTTTGTATATAAATAAGGTTTCAGGACTCACTGGAATCAAATTGGGGCCAAAACAGCAAAAAACGGACAAAAAAGGCAAAATCATCATTTGAGTGTCGCAACGAGCAAAACTTCTGCATCACGACCGCTAAATTACACCCGACACATGTCAAAATCATAGCAACTTGCTATCATACGCACTTGCTAACATGCGCCCGCCACGTGTCAGCATCACAACAATCTTGCTAACATACGCCGGACACGTGTCATCATCACATGTTGCCGACACTCATCAGTGACACGCGTCATTGCTGACATCATCGTCGTGACGTGTACAACCTCACGAGTCGTGATGCCGAGCCAATAATTGAGCCAATAATTCTGCCGACAGCCACGTGTGATCTTCTCAGGAAGCGCTTGCCACGCGTCATAAATCAACGGCGCTTCGCGACGCGTGAGACCAAAATTTACCTATAAATTGAGGCCGAAATCAGAATTCCAATTCATACCTTCTTCTGGGGATTTCCTTAAGAATACTAAGAAGATTGTATCTTGTTTGTTTATTTACAGCTGTCTGTATTAATTTTTTTTTTATTTTACGTAATAGTTCTTTCTTTACTTTACTTTTCAGTATGAGGAGGTAACTCCCCTCTGCTGGGGTGAAAGGTTAAGCTTTTATTACTAATATTTAGATTAATCTCCCTTAATTATGAAATATAAACTATTTTAAAAGCCGAATTAATGGGATACCGCCTTTATTGTCGGTTGGACTTAATTAAATTGATTTTAACATGACTAAATTGGATACCGCCTTTATAGTCGGTTGGAATTAATCATAAATTTCACTTAATTAGGATACTGCCTATATGGTTGGTTGGTAATGTCATTCAAAGTTAATATATTATAATAAGAGAGTTATCTAGATTAGAAGTTATAAAAGTGGATCCTCTAACCCCCATCATTTTTTTTATTGCTTTATTTACCTTTTTAATTTCCAAGCTTTAATTTATGTCATTTTCTTCATTTATGTCTTTACTAGTCCTAAATATATGTGGTAACTAAATCCCTTATCTAGGGTTGTGATGAATTCCAATATCACCGGCTTATAAGGGTTATTTTATAGTTTGGGTAATATAAAGGTTTATTTATTGAGCCTAAAACTTAATGCTTCTTGTTAACTGACCATTAATAAGATTGATCTGGTAAACTTAAAATGAACTTGGGAAAGACATTTTAGGTTTAGCTTTAGACTCAATAACTCAAGATCTCACCTTGGGGCAAATGACTCTTAGGTAGATTTTCTTACATGATAGGAATATACCTGTCAGGCGGGGGAAGCCATAATTGGAACTTAATCTTAATGAATTCGGGTAACTTGGTTAACATATGAATATGATTAATTGAGTTATACTGGGTATTTGCATCTGACCATCGGAAAAGGCTTTTGCATAAATTCGTGTTCCAGGTTAATAAACCGATATATTGCACAAACATGAGATAACCACTTCATCCTTCAAAAGATATTGGAAGGATTCACAACCCTAGATAGTTTAATAATATTGAATTTTCCTTTCATTTACTTTCGCACTGTTTTATTTACTTATTTTCAGACAAAAATCACCATCCAATCAACAACCAATCTATCAAATACTTGTAAATATTTAACTTCATAAATTAATAGCTAAGATATTAAGTCCTCGTGGGATCGATACATTTTATACTACTTGAGCGATAAGTGCGCTTGCGCAGCGTGAGTGATTTCACCGATCAGCCGTACATGAAGTAGGAAGTCAAGTTCTGGGAATCATCCCAAAATATTTGGTAGAGGCAAATCTTATAGGACCATCAAATGGAGATGAATGCATTGTGCCAGGTATGTCTGAACGACTTGTGGAAATGATTAACCGTGCTGATGCTTTTATTGCTTTACCAGATGGCTTGATCACGATGGAAGAAATTTTTACAGTGCTATCTTGGGCGAACTTGAACATACACCAGAAACCAATTGGACTGTTTAATGCTGATGGATTTTATGACTTTCTTTGTGTGTTTTTTTATGACGGTAGAGAGAATAGGTTCGTTACAAAACCTGTAAAAGATATCCTCTTCACTACCAGAACAACCCATGATTTAATTGACCAAATCTTAGCATTTGAACCACAAATTGACCATATCCTTTCCAAGATAAACTGGTTCGATAATGATCATGGTAACAAACGTCAGATAAATTTGGATCTTAACCTTTAATTTTCTTTTAGATGTAGAATTTCAGCTAACCAGGTACTGTTTTCTAACTTTTCTCTACTTTTTTAGGCATTGGGGACAATGTCTCAATTAGGTTTGGGGGAGGGGATAGTTGACTAGTATCTTGTGTTTATTTTTCATTGTGTTGTTTTTATTGATTTTTAGTCAAAAATTTTCAAAAATTTTAAAAAATATTTCTTGCTTTTGTGATTTTAATTTGACTAACCAGGTGGAATTGTGTTTAAGATAGTTTGTGTAAGGAATTTCCACTCCTGGACGTATCTCAACCTATTTCGTAACAATTTATTTTTATTTATTTCCTTTAGAATTATTTAATTGTTGAATTCTCCATAATACTGACTAAATTGGATCTTCATATGCTCAGTTGACAGGTATTATTAACATGCATGGTAACATACGGCCATGAGTTGTAAGTGAAAGGTTTGTAATATTCAGTGCTCTAGTTTCATTGGAGGAAACATCTAAAAGAGTGATGGAATAAAAAAAAAATGAAACATCTGAGATCCGAGTAATTAAGTCCATATGGGTGTTTTAACACCTAGTGCCCTAAAGCCAACTGGTTTGGGAGTCACTGGCCCAAAACTCGCTACATGGATTGAAGATGTTATATATATAATATAAAAAAAGATATATGAAATCCGAGTAATTAAGTCTTTAAGGGTGTCTTAACTCCTAGTGCCCTAAAGCCAACTGACTTGGGAGTCACTAGCCTAAAGCTCGCTACATAGATTGAAGATGTTGTAAATAAAAAAATAATAATAATAAAAAAAATAATAAAAAAAATAAAAAAATTCCATTGCTAAAAAGGTGTGAATTCTGATATAACGTTAGGACATAAATATCACTCTCTTTTCAACTACACTTATGAATATTGTGGGCACAATGATTTGATTAATACCTTGTTGGTTGTGTATATGAAGAATGGTAAAAATAACCCGGAGAATTTTACTTATTTGGTAATTTAGAAAGAAAGAAAACAACTATTAACTTAGATAAGAGTTTCACTTGTTTAGTCACTAACTTGTTTGATCTTTTTGCTTTTGTGTACATTTGACGTTTGTGGGTATCGTCACTATAAGGCCTCACGAGACTACAACTCGTCCACTAGGGACACCTAGGGGTTTAAAGGCTTGTTGGATACGCTAAATGCAACCGTGTTCCCTACGAAAGTGGCTTAGTTTAATTTTATTTTAAAATTGTTTATTGTATTTTATCTTGTTGTTTTGCTCGAGGACTAGCAAAATATTAGGTTTGGGGTTGTGATAAGTGGTAAATATATCACTATTTACCACCTTTTTTACTTGATATTTTGTTTAGTTACTTCAGTTTTATGAATGTTTTGATGTGTTTTAGTTTATTTTGCAGATAAAATAAAAATGGGACTCAATGGAATCAATCAAGACTAAATATGGAACAAATAAGGATAAAACTGGACTTGACATTTGGATTTTTGAAGGTTGGAAACTTGAAATTGTTGGTCTCTAAGACAATCTAAGATCAATATAAGCAATGAAAAATTGTGAATACAAAGTAAAGTATGGCGGAATCATACTTACAATTGAACGGATTTAGGATGTGTCAAACAATAAAATTTTTTGCTCCAAGTTTTCGGCCAAGCTCCAAGATCCAAGCTCCAAGCTTTGTTATTTGATTCCAAGCTTTTGGGATGGTTTCCCTATCACCTTGGATGATTCCTTGATGTGCTAGCAACTAAGGAAATTTGCAACAAATTTCCTTCTTGTTCTTCTCCTTGTTCGGCCAAAGAGAAAAATGGAGAGGGTTTGTTTTTCCAAATGGGCCGTGAATGGAGAGTGAGAGTTGAGTGTGTTGACTTATCTTTTTGATTTCAAAAATCAATTAAAAATGGTATACCAAATATTTGGTATTAGTCATTCATGCCATCAATTGAGTGAATTATAAGCTATCATCATTCTCACAAAAACCCATCACCAAAAGCAACTAAAGTGCAACTGATGTGACATGTGGGCCCTACTTGATTCAAAATCTGAGTAGGCCTGCAACACATCCCGGGCTTGGGTTCGCTAATTCCGAATTAACGAATTATCAATTGTGACGTAATTAAATCAAATTTAATTTAAAAAATTATGCCAAGTAAAATTCAAATTCACGTCGCTCGCGAATTAATTTTAAATTAATTCATTTGCCCGAATTAAAATCCAATTTTAATTCCGCGTCGAAATCTAATTTCGTTTAATATATCGAATATATTATTTTATCGATTAATTCCAAATTAATCGTTTTCTCTCTTCAAATAGTATTTTATCCTAGATAATATCTCTCTGTAATTAATCCCAAATTAATTATGCTCGAATCATACGTCATCGGTGAATCTTCAGGAAGCGACCCAAGAGATCCCTGGATATGTTGGCATTAAATCCGATCGTCGGACTATCTGAACACGTACGTACCTCGTACTATTTTTTATCGATTTACGAGACATGGTTGGCATCTTGCAAAGCACCGTGCCTACCCAATTCTCCAGAAATATTCTTAATGGAATATATAATCTATATCAGACGTATATACGTAGTATTGCGTATTGCGATCCAGTATCGGATGTCACATGCAAGGCCTGGGGCTGGAATAGTGTCTGCCCCGTACGAAGCATATATCGGATTACAAGCAACTAGTC
Organism: Zanthoxylum bungeanum; assembly: GCA_019454045.1. Taxonomy (NCBI): domain Eukaryota; kingdom Viridiplantae; phylum Streptophyta; class Magnoliopsida; order Sapindales; family Rutaceae; genus Zanthoxylum; species Zanthoxylum bungeanum. The sequence continues at coordinate 61,138 of SKCR01020787.1, forward strand.
TCTTTAATCGGATAATCATGACCATGTCATATTATCCTGATGGTTACAACCAATTTAGAGTACCAGTTCTATATCCCTGCGTGATCATCATCTCCATATGACTGAAGTGATACTTCCATCTGACATCACACCCAATACACTACGATTCTCAATAAACCCAGAAGAGGCGTACACAGAACCTGTTAAAGTCCTAGACGACCAAAACCAAAGCGTATTGATTGTCGCAAGTACTAGCCACGCAAGTCTCAATTTAAGACCAAATACACATACCCTGATGCGGACTCCCATAGACACATAGTCATACTACCAATGGGATTCCGCGGGGTCTATCCAAAGCGAAGCTGTTTCCGTACCATCGGTAAACACAACCTCCTATCACACTTGCATAAGTATCCAATACTTAAATATATGAGAACTATGCTGTTACGCTTCCATAACACGCACAAGTGCAATACTAGTCTATTCTGTATTATCGATGTCCAGTCTCGATAATACTACGACTAGGGATATTTAATGATTAAACCTTTATGGATTGATACTGTCTCATATCTTATAATCCGGAACTAATCATAAGTACTTTTATCATTTATATATTTAAGTATTCAAATTACAAAATGATAAAATGCAATTTCCATTACTACACAATTAATTTGTAAAAAAAACCACAATGTCTTTTACAAATAGTGATGCTATGGGTCATAATTGTCTAACAATCTCCCGCTTGGCCTATAGCTAGTCACTCAAGCATCTAATACCTGAACTATGTACATGTCGCTCAAACTTTTGGTGAGGAATAACTTTCGTCAGTGGATCTGCAATGTTGTCCTCTGAAGCGACCTTCTCGATCTTCACATCGCCACGATGTATGATCTCACGAATCAGATGGAAACGTCGAAGAACATGTTTGGATCGTTGATGAGACTGCGGTTCATTAGCCTGCGCTATAGCCTCGTTATTGTTACAATACAATAGAACGGGCTCAGCTGCTAACAGAACTACTCCTAATCCAATTGGGAATTTACGGATCCAAACTGCCTCTTTTGCTGCTTCAGCTGTAGCAATATACTCCGCTTCTATTGTTGAATCGGCAACAGTCTCTTGTTTGAAGATTTCTTGCTTACTGCTCAGTTATTCAAAAAAAATATGTACCCGGATTGCGACTTGCAGTCGTCTTTATCGGTTTGGAAACTTGCATCGGTATACCCAGTTACCTCAAGTTCTCCATCTTCATAGATTAAGAAAGCATCTTAGTTCGTCTAAGATACTTAAGGATATTCTTAACCACCATCCAGTGACCATCACTGGATCGGCTGGCTGATAGCGACTACCATTCTCAAAACATACGAGACATCAGGTCGCGTACATATCATGGCATACATGATCGATCCAACTACCGAGGCGAACGGTATCCGACTCATGTTGTCTCTCTCATCTTGAGTTTTAGGACACATTCCTTAGATAGAGTGACACCATGAGACACTGGCAACAGTCCCCTCTTGGACTGATCCATGTTGAATCTCTTCAACAATTTGTCAATGTACGTGCTCTGGGAGAGTCCAAGCAGCTTTCTAGATCTATCCCGGTAGATCTTTATTCCTAGAAAAAGGCTGCTTCTCCTAGATCCTTCATGGAGAATTTTAATGAAAGACAAGCTTTCATCGATGTTAACATGGGAATGTCATTGCCAATAAGCAATACATCATCAACGTAAAGGATAATTAATGTCAGTGTGCTCCCACTAACCTTCTTATATACACAAGGATCATCCTCGTTTTGTATGAAATCATATTCTTTTATGATCTCATCAAAACATTGGTTCCAAGAATGCGAAGCTTGCTTCAATCCATAAATAGATTGATTTAACTTACAAACCTTGTTTGCAAGTCTTGGTATGACAAAACCGTCAGGCTGTTGCATATAAACATCCTCCAAAAGGTTTCCGTTAAGGAAAGCGATTTTGACGTCCATCTGCTATATTTCGTAATCGAAATATGCAGCAATAACAAGCATTATCCGAATGGATTTAATCATGGCAACTGGTGAAAAATTTTCATCGTAATCGACACCATGTCGTTGACGATACCCTTTCGCTACAAGCCTAGCTTTGTACATTTGTACGTTGCCATCCATGTCTGTCTTCTTCTTGAAGACCCATTTGCAACCAATAGGCTTTACGCCTTCTGGTGCATCAACCAGTGTCCAAACTTAGTTAGTGTACTTGGAATCCATTTCGGAATTCATGGCATCTTGCCATAAACCGAAGTCGATACCTTGTATCCCTTCCTCATACGTAGCCAGCTCATCTTCCTCAATAAGATTAATATCCATATGAGGTGAGATCAAAAACCCATACCTCTCAGGTTATTTTCTGACTCTCTCCGACCTACGCGGTCCTTGTGTATTCGAAGATTGTGGTATAGTCTCATCCCTGATGGACTGTTCATGTTTCGTTAAGGATTCTGTGCCAGGAATAATATCACTCTGATTTTCATTGAGTTCTACTTTCCTCCCACTTATCATTGCATTTAGGAATTCCTTCTCAAGGAAAATCGCATGTAAAACAACAAATACTTGTTCTCTTGTGGGTGATAGAAGTAATATCCTTTGGTTTCGTTAGGATATCCTACAAATATGCATTAATCTGATTTGGGTTCAAGTTTGGTACCTTCCAAACATTTGACGTATGCCCAGCAACCCCAAATCTTCAGGAATGAGAAACCCAGTTTCTTTCCTGTCCATATTTCATATGGAGTCTGTTGAATAGACTTTGACGGAACCTTATTCAAAATAAGTATTGCACTGTTCAATGCATATCCCCAAAAGGAAATATGTAGCTTTGTGCGACTCATCATAAACCTTACCATGTCTAACAAAGTTCGGTTTCTCCGTTTGGACACACCGTTTAATTGCGGTGTTCCTGGAGGAGTCCACTATGAAAGAATACCATATTCTTTCAAGTAATCAAGAAACTCATTGCTCAAGTATTCGCCACCACGGTCCGACCGTAATGTTTTAATACTTTTGCCAGTCTATTTTTCTACTTCGTGTCGAAACTCTTTGAATTTCTCAAAATATTCCGGCTTGTGTCTCATAAGATACACATAACCATAACGCGATGCTTCATCCATAAAGGTTACGAAGTATTCATAACCACCTCTAGCCTGGCTAGACATGGGCCCACAAACGTCACTATGAACGAGGGCTAACAGTTCGGCGGCACGTGCACCTTTACCGCTAAAAGGTGATTTAGGCATCTTGCCTAATAAATAAGATTCGCAGACGTCATATGAATTTGGATCAAATCCGTCCAAGTACCCACTCTTCGAAAGTGTGGATATACGTGTCTTGTTTATGTGTCATAGACGACAATGCCACATGTATGTTTCATCTTTGTTACTTACTTTAAGCCTTTTATTTGTTACATTATATGTTTGAGATTGATTCATATTCAAAATATATAGACCATTATTTACATCAGCAGTGCAAATTTCCATATCATTTTTATACATAAAACACCCAGTGTTTCTAAATACAAACGTGTACCCACATTGGGCTAACATAGATACATAAATAATATTCCTAGTCAAACTAGGTACATAATAACAGTCTGTAAGTTTAAGTACATGCCCCGAGGGCAGTTCCAAAACAAAAGTGCCAACGGCCAAAACGGCGACCTGTGTCCCATTTCCAACGCGGAGGTCAATCTCTCCTGAGGCCAGTCTCCTGCTAATCTGCAGATCCTGCACATCAGTACATATATGAGTTCCACAACCATAATAAAAAATCCAATTTTTAAAACTAGTAGTAGACATGTTTATTTCTAAAACAAACATACCTGAAGCCGGTGCCTTGCCCGCTTTAATTTCCTTCATGTGTGCCTTGTACTCGCGGCAGTCACGCTTCCAGTGACCCCGCTTCCCGCACTGGAGACATACATCTTGGGATTTGTCCTTAGGTTTCCCAAAACCCTTTGACAATTTGGCCTTACCATTATTCTTATGCTTCTTCTTCTTAACACCTCCACTTGCCTTGGGCCAAGCCCTTGGAGCCTGAGATGTTGAAGTAAAGTGCGCCTCACGCTTCTTGCCCTTAAGGAGCTCTTTTTCTGCTTCACGCTGAGTGGACATCAACTCTCCAAGAGTTTGGTCTTGGTTCAACATGTTGTAGTTCATGATGAACCCACTCCAAGTGTCGGAGAGAGACTGTAGGATCAAATCTACTGAAGTCTCAGCCTTGAAGACGATGCCCATCTATTCGAGTTGCTCAATGTTAGCAATCATCTGTGACACCATGGTGCTCAACAGACGTACCCTCTGACATGCGAGCGCGGAAGAGCTTATTCTGCAACTCATATCTTTGCAATCTAAGATTAGATCGGTAAAGATCTTGCAACTTTGCCATCATCTCATAGGGATCCAATCCCTTGTTTTGACGACGGAATTGCAGAGTCATAGCAGCAAGCATTACCGATTGAGCACTCGCACTGTCATCGCTATGAGTCTTGCAAAGCTCTAGCTCAAGCAACTGATCAGGTCGGGGCTTAGGCCCAATAGGTCGCTCTAAAGTGTAGAGTAACTTCTCGGATCCCAGAACAATTCTGAGATTCATATCCCAGTCTTGAAAGTTTGTGCCATTAAAGACGTTGTCGCCCATGACAATATCCATAATGCTTAACTTTCCTGTCATCTTAATCGCAATAGTCCAACTATTCGATTAACGATGTATGGGTACAGTCTAACTGTTACAAGAAAAATAATAATATATTAGTCCAACTAATAAATTTAATTGACGAAATAATTTGAAAGCGCGTAAAGCTAAGTATTTGAACGAAATTGCAAATTCAATACTAGCCTCCCACTATTTTTCGGTGAGCCTCTAACCCTCTGTTGAGTACTCGGGAAACCTAGTTTCCTAGTGGGCTAGGATCCCGTTAAATAACACACAACCTTGACTTTGGCCAACAAGCTGTATGATATTTAACTAGGTAGATCTCTAAGATCAATTGGATCTCATCTAATTCCTAGATCCAGTAGGTGGACCTCCAAGTCCGAAACATATTTGCAATATATATGCCAATATATCAAATATATTTTCCTAACCTTTTTCCTCTGAATCAACTAAGCCTTGGCTTTGGCACAACAAGCTTAATGATTCCAGTTAAGCGGAACCCATTGACTTTGGAAAGCTTCGTAATCGATGTCGATGGACAAGAAGTGATCTTGACTTTGGCCAACAAATCACAACTTAGACAAGACATACGATATGGAACAAAGCCTTCATGATTCAAACACATCCGCGATGGACAAAGGTCTTGACTTTGGCCAACAAACCAGCGCCAATCTTGGATCTTGAGTAAGAATCACTCAATGGAAGGAAAACACTTAATATTTATTGAGGTTTATTCGCGTAAATTGGCAACCAATTTATTATCTTTGTTAGGTCTCATCATACACCCTTAAGCATGCATTCTAAAAGCATAATAAGGTGCTGTAAATAAATTAATAATGATATGCGGATGGATATCTCACAGATTGTTCCTAGAATAAATCTCTCCATTTCCTCTCCCCGGCTAGCACTATTCTAACTTCTACCCAATTACATAATAAAATGAAAGAAACCTCATTAACATTGAGGGGAATTAGGTGAAGAGAATTACAAAGAATCAAGAGAGATAAGGCTGGACATGCAGGTCCAATTTAATAAATTCTAAATTTACAACAATTTCCAAAATTTCCATTTCCCTTCTAATATCCATCCGATATACATTATTCATTCAACACATCCATGTATTCGCACAAAGCATGTTATTCAATAAATCTAATCCAATCAATTAATCTTGAATAAAGTGATCATCCAATGTTCAAACAACGATTTGATTTACGCGAGTCCAACTCGTTTGAGAATAAGTACTCGAAGTACGAATTCGTGAATTATATCGAACTACAATTTAAATCTAATTTAATTCGTATTCAATACTAATTCTATATTTAATTCCAAATTAAATAATTACACTTTTAAATGCGCCTTTACGACTTAGATTCCAAATCTAATCTAAATGGGTCTCAAAGCCCAATTAACATCCAATGTCATTTAATTAAAGTCCAATGAGCTTTCAATTAATTCTTAAGGTATGGACTTTGGTCAATATGGGTCAAACCCAAATACCAAAGCCCAATAAAGGAATCACCCTATTTGCCAAGAAACCAATTTAGGCCGATAAGGCCCAATTAAACATAAAATGCCCATTTGTCATATTTGGACTTAATGGAATGATTTAGGACCAATTTAGATCCAATCCAATTGACCTAAACCAACTTGGCCCAACCAAGCCCATTAGGCGAAAATACAACATTTTAAGCCCAATTCTAAATTAAACCCAATTAATCAAATTCTAAAATTCCAAATTTCATAATTTAATTAATTAAAGTGTATTACATTAATTAATTATCTAAATTAACATTTCAATTAATCATGCTTTAATTTGTTCAACACATGTCCAACATTATTGAAACAAAAAATCATCTCATTTCATGCTTTGAAGCTCACGGCATTTGAGGGATTTTTAAACCGATTTCGATTTCAATCCAATTAAATCATTAATCAATTTTCCCAAGTCTTTAAACTCATCCAATGATCAAATGAACAAAAAATACCATGACTTTTAGGGCTACATTGCATTCGGCCAACATGCAAAAAATTGGGGATAATTAATCCAATTCAATTTTCTTCAAATTGATCACATATAACTCCAAGTTATCCATATACAAGCATGCTCAAACAAACAATTTGGTTAAATCATACTCAAATCAAATTTACCCAAATTTTATTATATAAACCCTAAATTAATTTCATGCTTATTCAAGGCTCTGATACCATTGTTGGTCTCTAAGACAATCCAAGATCAATATAAGCAATGAAAAATATGAATACAAAAGTAAAGTATGGCAGAATCATACTTACATTGAATGGATTTAGGATGCGTCAAACAATAAAATTTTTTGCTCCAAGTTTTCGGCCAAGCTCCAAGATCCAAGCTCCAAGCTTTGTTCTTTAATTCCAAACTTTTGGGATGGTTTCCCTATCACATTGGATGATTCATTGATGTGCTAGCAACTAAGGATATTTGCAACAAATTTCCTTCTTGTTTTTCCTCCTTGTTCGGCCAAAGAGAAAAATGGAGAGGGTTTGTTTTTCCAAAATGGGCGTGAATGAGAGAGTGAGAGTTGAGTGTGTTGACTTATCTTTTTGATTCCAAAAATCAATTAAAAATGATATACCAAATATTTGGTATTAGTCATTCATGCCATCAACTTGAGTGAATTACAATCTATCATCATTCTCACAAAAACCCATCACCAAAAGCAACTAAAGTGACAAGTGATGTGACATGTGGGCCACACTTGATTCAAAATCTGAGTGGGCCTGCAACACATCCCGGGCTCGGGTTCGCTAATTCCGAATTAACGAATTATCCGTTGTGACGTAATTAAATCAAATTTAATTTAAATAATTATGCCAAGCAAAATTACTATTCATGTCGCTCGCGAATTAATTCTAAATTAATTCGTTTGCCCGAATTAAAATCCAATTTTAATTCCGCGTCGAAATCTAATTTCGTTTAATATATCGAATATATTATTTTATCGATTAATTCCAAATTAATCGTTCTCTCTCTTCAAATAGTATTTTATCCTAGATAATATCTCTCTGTAATTAATCACATATTAATTATGCTCGAATCATACGTCATTGGTGAATCTTCGGGAAGTGACCCAAGAGATCCCTGGATATATTGGCAGTAAATCTGATCGTCGGACTATCCGAACATGTACATACCTCGTACTACATTTTTACCGATTTACGAGACATGGTTGGCTTCTAGCAAAGCTCCGTGCCTACCTAATTCTCCATAAATATTTTTAATGGAATATATAATCTATGTCAGGCATCGTATACGTAGTATTGCGTATTGCGATCCAGTATCGGATGTCACATGCAAGGCCTGGGGCTGGAATAGTGTCTGCCCCGTACGAAGCATATATCAGATTATAAACAACTAGTCTCTTTAATCGGATAATCATGACCATGTCATATTATCCCGATGGTTGCAACCAATTTAGAGTACCAGTTCTGTATCCCTGCGTGATCATCATCTCCATATGATTGAAGTGATAATTCCATCTTGACATCACACCAAATACACTACGATTCTCAATAAACCCAGAAGAGGCGTACACAGAACCTATTAAAGTCCTGGACGACCAAAACCAAAGCGTATTGATTGTCGCAAGTACTAGCCTTGCAAGTCTCAGGTTAAGACCAAATACACATAGAGATGGCAAAAATACCCGGACCCGGCCCGGGTCCGCATGGACCCGGACGACCGGGTCCGGAATCAAAAAATCCGGACCCGGGTCTTTAATATTAAGACCGGGTGATCCCGGGTCCGGAAAAAATTAAAAAAAAATAAATAAAAAAATTAGATTTTAATAAAAAATATAAATATATATGGGCATATATATATAAAAATAATAGAATTTAATCAAAAAATTAAAAGAATTGAAATAAAATTAATAAAATACAAATATAAATAAAAATAATACAATTAAAATTTATAAAAAAATTTTAAAAAAATTAAAAAAAAGAATCCGGGTAACCGGGTCCGGACCGGGTAGACCCGGGTCCGGACCCGGGAATATTTACCCGGGTCCGGAACCGGACCCGGGGAAGTGAAATCTCTTCCGGATCCGGACCCGGGTCCGGATCCGGAAATTGCCATCCCTAAATACACCTACCCTGATACGGACTCCCATAGACACATAGTCATACTACCAATGGGATTCTGCGGGGTCTATCCAGAGCGAAGCTGTTTCCGTACCATCGGTAAACACAACCTCTTATCACACTTGCATACGTATCCAATACTTAAATATATGAGAACTATGCTATTACGCTTCTATAACACGCACAAGTGCAATACTAGTCTATTCTGCATTATCGATGTCCAGTCTCGATAATACTACGACTAGGGATATTTAATGATTAAACCTTTATGGATTGATACTATCTCATATCTTATAATCCGGAACTAATCATAAGGACTTTTATCATTTATATATTTAAGTAATCAAATTACAAAATGATAAAATGCAATTTCCATTGCTACACAATTAATTTGTACAAAACCACATTGTCTTTTACAAATAGTGACACTATGGGTCATAATTGTCTAACAGAAATGGCGTTCTAACGAAGTACAATTTCGGAAATTTCACCTTTGCGCCATTGTCGTATTTTGGCCATAAATATCTACTCCGATATCGGATTGAGGTGATTCAAGTTCTAGATTAAAGAAAACTCAAAGATCTACAATTTTGACGTTCATAGGAATTTCGAATTCTGAAGGATTCAGGACCGAAAGTGATGAAAAATCGGAAACTGTGTTATGTGTAATTATTAAAGTCATTTTCAAAAAAAAAAAAAAAAAAGAAAAGGGAAATTGTCAAACTTCCACTAAAGATGCTTGCATGTTTGGTGGAGGATTTGGTGCCATGTTTGGTGCCATATTTGGTGGATTAATTGGTGGAGGCAAAATTTTGCCTATAAATACCAAATCATTTCATTTGTAAATTTTATACTTTCCTTTAGGTTTCTAATAAAGAACTTGAGGATTGCATCTTGTGTGTTTATTTTCTATATTTTAATTATGTAGTTTTATTTTTTGCAATAATAGTTTGTGTGTTGTTACTTTCTTTTATGTTTAGTAATTAATTTCCGTTGGGGGAAGGGAGAAACATTTAATATGATAAGGTAGATTAATCTCAATTATCTTAATTTGGAAATTGTAATATAATAAAATGATCCAATGTTAATACCGCCTATATGGCTGGTTTTATTTATTTGACATAATGTGACACCGCCTATATGGTCAGTCTTTAGGTGACATATGATTACCGCCTATATGGTTGGTTTATGGATAAATAATAACACCGCATTTATGGCTGGTTTAACTTAATTGGATAACACTGACAATTTCTATATTATAATAAAGTGAGATTTCTACATTTGAAATATTAAAGGCGGATCCCCTAATCCCATCATTTTATTTTTATTCTAGGGAACTGATGAAACACAATATTCACAAGTTTAATAATTGATTTTCTTTATATTATGGATAATACTTTAGGCGTGTTTATTGAATCTTAATCTTAATGCTTCTTGTTTCCTAATCACCAATAAGATTGATGTGGTAAACTTAAAATGAACTTCGAAAAAGGATTTTAGGTTTCAGCCTTAGATTCAATAGCTCACGATATCATCTTAGAGATTTCCTTCCATGATAGGAATATACCTGTCGGGCATGGTAGCCACAATTGGAACTTGAAATTAATGAATTCAGAGTTTCTTAATTAACATAGGAATATAGTTAATTGGGTTACTTTGGGTGTTTGCATCTGACCATCAGAAGAGGATTTTGCATATTTTTGTGTTCCAGGTTAACAACTGATTTATTACACATGTATAGGAGAATCAATTCATCATTAGAATAATATTATGTGGAATCACAACCCTAGATGTTTGTTTTCTTTCTTATTAATTTCATTTATTTTAATTTTAATTTTAATTAATTTATTTATTTAGTAAATCCACATTCAACCAACCAATCAGCGATCATTCCCTTCTCATCCTAATTAGATACATGTAAATAAATAGAATCAATAATTAATAACAACAGTAGAAATTAAGTCATCGTGGGATCAATATTCTATACTACTTGAGCGATACGTACGCTTGCGTTACGTGTGTGTTTACCACCAGTCTATCTATATGCAAGTTGAATAAACACAGTCTCTGGATTCATAAACAAAAGATAATAAAGAATAATAAACATCAATTGTATTAAACGTTTAAGAGTATTTAGGAATCAACAACATGAATATAAAAACTTACATACAAGAGTTTATCCTTAGTTTTTCCTATGAGATTAGTTCTCCATGGAAGAAAAAGACATAGCTTGAAGATATTATAGCAATATTCTGTCTGGTATGAAGTTTCTTCGTTCTTCAATCTCAAATTTATGTTTGTGGCTCTTTGTTGTGTGTTTCTTCTCTCATTTTCTCCTCTTTTCTCGTCTCTTTAGGGTTTTAGACAAGCTTGGGTTCTTATAGAGAAGTCCTAGAGGCCTTATTTGTGTAAAAAATGAACTAAGCAAAAACCATGGAATACGTTTTCGTGTCGCGACGCGTGGCCGGTTTTCTGGTTTCACCCATTCTTTGATTCAGCTCTTCTAGCTTGCTTCTGATGCGTCCGCAAGGTCCCGAAACATGTACAATTGCTCCAAGATTCATGTTCCATTGCTTCCTAATAATAAAACATAAAATAAAATATAATTAAGATTAAATACATGATAATCAAGCCGAATTAGTGATGTTCAAAGTGAATTTTCATGCACTTATCAGTCATCAATGAAAGCTATCACAAATCAATCTAGAAAGGGTCTGAAAACCTTATTTATCAAGTCCATGAAAGCTGTGAGGGAGTTAGTCAAGCCAAATAACATTACCAAAAACTCATAATACGCGTATCTGGTCTGAAAGTTTTCTTCAGTACATCACTTTCTCTAATCTTCAGTTGATGATATCCTGACCGAAGATCAATCTTTGAGAAGCATTGCGCCCCCTGACACTGATGAAATAAGTCATCTATCCTTGGTAATGGACACTTATTCTTGATTGTCACCTTATTAAGTTGCCAGTAGTCTATACACAACCAAAGTGTTCCATCTTTCTTCTTTACGAATAATATCGGGGCACCCCACAGAGACACACTGGGGTGAATGAAACCCTTATCCAGCAAGTCTTGCAATTGTGACTTCAATTCCTTGAGTTCTGCAAGAGCCATCCTATATGGAGGTATCGATATAGGTTGTGTGCCTAGTACTACGTCTATATAGAATTCAATCTCTCTGTCCTGTGGTAAACCTGGCAACTCTTCTGGAAAAACATTAGGATATTCTTTTACCATTGGAATCTATTCAATGCCATTTGCTTCCATTCTTCTATCTCTCACATAGGCTAAGTAACCCACATGTTTCCTTCGTAGGAGCTTAAACGCTTGAATTTCTGATATCAAGTTGTGAGGTACTATACTTTTATCTCATTGATAAATTTTAATTGATTTATTGGGAATGTGTAATTCAACAGTCTTCTCTCGATAATCTAACACCGCTTGATGCGTAGCTAACCAGTCCATCCCCAAAATGACATCAAAACCCAAAATGCCTAACACTACCAAATCAACATGATATGTGTGTTCATCAACATGAAATGGACAAGCCTTCACCCTCTGTGTAACCTCTATAGGGTCTCCTATAGAGGTGGCTATGATAAGGGGTAAATCCAATGGATTTGTACCTCTACCCAAGCGTGTCAAAAATTATGAGGATATGAAGGAATGAGTAGCACCTGAATCAAATAATACTCTAACATGCAATGTACCGATGAATAATGTACATGTGACTGCTTTAGAAGCCTGAGCATCCTAAGGTGTGAGAGTATACACCATACCCTGAGCTCTGCTGGTAGAAGCCTGTCATCGGTCACCTAATATTTATCCTCTTCCTACTGTTGTCTGACCTATGCCCATCGTTCTTTCCTCCATCTCTCCCATACTCCTACTAGGTTGTGATTGAGCTGTCGATGGATTAGCACCGGAAGGTGGCTACTGGTCTGCCAGTACTGGAATATCCTTCTTTAGGTGACCCATCTGTCCACATCGGTAACAACCTCTACCCTCAAATCGATAAACTCCAGGATGAGATCATCCACAGGTTGCACATACTGGAAAACCCCATCCCGGCTGGGCCACTGGGGTAGAAGAACCCGCATGAGATGTAACATTCTGGGCTGGTCTGTGCTCTGAACCTCACTAAGTCGGACCCATATCTCAGCGTGTAATGGGAGGGGCTGCCAATTGTTGCTGTCTTCTTGGGCCACTCTGTTGTGGTCTAACCCTCTCTTCTGATCTTGGTTTCTTCTGAGACTCTCTCTCTGCCTGCCTTTCTCTAACCCTCGCCTCAAATTGAAGAGCAGCATCCAGGACCTGGATATAAGTGGTAGTTTCTATGAAGTGGATGAACCAAAATAGATAATCCCGAAGCCCATTGACAAATCTATTCCCTTCATTTCTTCAGTACTAACTAAATATGGGGCGTACCAGGACAGTCGAGTAAACTATATATTGTATTGAGAAATCGTCATATGATCTCCTTGGACTAACTGCTCAAACTCTCGAGCTCTAGCATCCCCTAGACCACGATTTGATACCAACTTTGTAATATCTCTAATCGGGAAATGTCACTGGCAGATGATAGATTCCACTGCCACCTAAGCCTCCGACTAAACATTAAAATTACCCATTTTGTTGTCTTAATAACTCTTCCCATACCATTAATTAAACACACACAATCATAAACTGTCTTATTACATGACCATAATTGACACGCTCGAAAAGTGGTCTTTTACTCCCAAGTATAAGAGTGTCGAAGTAATAAAATAACCCGGTGAGTCCAGGGTCGATCCACAGAGAAGAGATTTATCAGAATAGAATAATGAACAGTGTAGGGAAGAAAAGTTTGATTTGTTGAAGTAGTTGGGGACTTTTAGATTAAATTTCAATAATGGAATGAAATGCTGGAGTTAGGGAATCCAATTTTAGTCTTTTAAACATTTAGAAACCTCGCTTTATTATAATTTACAAATTGCCATTGTTACCCACTTAATTTATTTCAGGAATTAATTATGCCAATAAAAAGAACCACCAATAAAGACGGTAATCATTTCTATCAATAATTAGTCATACCAAGGTACTAAGCATGCCAAAAACATAAAACCAGCCATAAAGGCGGTGATACTGTTTGTCTATAACAAGTCCTACAAAGGTACTTAATTATGCCAAAATCGTGAAAAACCAGCAATAAAGGCGGTAGAAAGATAAAACCAGCCATAAAGGCGGTAGACAGATAAAACCAGCCATAAAGGCGGTAGACAGATAAATCCAGCCATAAAGGCGGTAGACAGATAAATCCAGCCATAAAGGCGGTAGAAAGATAAAACCAGCCATAAAGGTGGTAGAAAGACAAAACTAGCCATAAAGGCGGTAGAAAGATAAAACCAGCAATAAAGGCGGTAGAAATATTGTCAATAATTAATCTAGATCTAAATCAAGTTTTAATCATTAGATTTCAATTTTTTTATTATAATAGAAGCGAGATTAATCTATGTTTTCATTATAAAAGTTTCACCCTTACCCTAACATAAAAGAAATTAGCTACTCATTTTGTAATAAAACATACTCGTACCTTTATTGCCGAAAGGAAAAGACATTATAAAAAGAAAAACTTTAAATAAACAAAGAAGTCACTCTCTCTCCAAGATTTACAGAGGAATCAGGAAAGAAAAATACGAAAATTTATGATGCTGGACACTCATTTATATATGCAATTTTTGCATCACGTCGCGATGCACACTTTCTTCTTACGTCGCGACACGCGTGCATGCTGGGACACGTGTCAAAGAAGGCTGAATCCACGTTCGGGACACGTGTTGGTGAAAGCGCATTGCTATTGTTTTATTAGGCCCGTCGCGACGTGCCGCAAGATCAATGCGTCGCGACACGAGTGGTGACATGATGGGACACGCGTTTAGGAAGACACGGCACAGCGCGATGTGATGTAAAGACTGTGTCGCGACGCAGAAGCTGATTTCTGATTTTTGCCATTTTTCAGTCTGATTTGTCCTGTCGAGCTTCCGAGCAGTATTTTACCTGAAAAATAATATAAAATAACACAATAAAAACAATCAAAGCATGACAAAAATAATATTTCACAAATGTGCCAATTTAGAGAGATTAGTGAAACTATAAGTGTAAAATGATTAACTTATCATATAATAAATATGCACTTTTTAGTGTTCATCACATCCCCAACCAGCTTATTACTAGTCCCTAGTAATTCAAGCGGAATTTAAAAAAAAAAAATTCTTATCTAAGTCAACAATTGTTTTCTTTCTTTCTAAATGATCAGATAAATGACTTCTCATGTACTTTTTACCATTCTTCCATGTACTCATAAAACAAAATATTAATCAATATATTGTGCCCACAATATCACAAGTATTTGTTGAAAAGAGAGTAATATTTTTGTCCTAAAATTATATTAGAGTTTACACATATTGGCAGTGAAAGTTTATTTATAAGCATATCTTCAATCCATGTATCGAACTTTGGGCCAGTGACTCCCAAACCAGTTGGTTTTAGGGCACTAGGTGTTAAGACACCTCTATGGACTTAATTGCTCGGATCTCAGATAAAAAATGTCTGATTCCCTTAAACTTTATTTTTAACCCCTGTAACGAGCTTTGGGCCAGTAATTCCCAGACCAGTTGGCCTTAGGGTACCAAGTGTTAAGACACTCCTATGTACTTAATTGCTCGAGTTAAAAAGGCTACGAAAACGAACTTAATTCATCTTTTTTTGACATTATAAAAATTCCACTGCCTATAGGTGTTACCTCCAATAAACTAGAGAAATGAATATTACAAAATTTTCACTTACCACCCATGATCATATGTTACCATATTGTTGATAATATCTGTCAGACGAGCATATAAAGATCAAATTTAATCAATGTTATGGAGAATTCATAAATTTGAATGATTCAAAAAAAAAGAACGATAAATAACTTGTTACGAATTAAATTGAGATGCGTCTCAGAAGTGAAAACACCTTACACAGCCACCTCTAGACAATAATTCCACTTGGTTTAGAAAACAAACTTGTTGGTATTTTGTGTGTATATATACAGATATATATTCTTACACACAAAATAACAACAAAAATAAAAAATTTGAAAAAAAAAACATTAATTAAACATGAAATTTACATGAAAATTATCTAATAAATTATCTTCTCCCCCAAACCAAAATGAGACATTGTCCCCAATGTTTAAAGAAAGAAAAAAATAAGTTTTAGAAGATATCACATGGTTATTGCGGAATTGACAATTACAACTGAAGATTACAGATTAAAATCCAAGTTTACTTTGTGCTTTTTGCCATGATCGTTACCAGACCAGTTCAACTTGGAAAGAATAGGGTCGATTCTTGGTTAATAAGCTAAGAGTTGGTCAATTAAATCATCAGCTATTCTTGCAGTTAGGAAGATATCTTTTACCGGTTTTGAAATAAACCCATTTCTTTTGGCATCTTCAAGAAATACAAAAAGAAAATCGAAAAATCCATTAACATTAAACAGCCCAATAGGTTTTTGGTGAATATTCAAGTTTGCCAATGACGCAACAGTGAATATTTCTTCCAATGTTCCGAGCCCACCTGGTAAAGCAATGAAAGCATCAGCATGATTGATCATTTCAGTGAGTCTTTCAGACATACCTTGGACAATACATTCTTCTCCATTCGATTTTCCGATGATGTGGTTTTCTGTTAAAGGTTTTGGAATGATCCCCAAAACTTGACTTCCACCTTCTTGTACAGCTTTTGAAATACACCCCATCAATCCAAGATTGCCACCGCCATATACTAAGTGCATGTTTCTGTTTGCTATAGCTCTACCCAATTCTCTTGCACCCTCAAAAAATTCTGGTTTAGTTCCGGAGCTAGTTCCACAAAACACAGAGATATTAGTGAATCGTCATTTTGAAGTTGTCTCCATCTGTGCTATCTCTTTTAGCTAAACATGTTGAAGAAAGGGAAATGATGAGCTGGATTTATACATCCTGAAAAGGGTGACTGAGTGATGAGCGGAAAATATATCAATATTTACCGCCACTTTTACTTAATATTTTGTTTAGTTTCTCAGGTTTGATGAACGTTTTGATATGTTTTATTTTATTTTGCAGATAAAATAATATCGGGACTCAATGAAATCATTTAGGACGAAATGTGGATCAAATAAGGGCAATTATTGGACTTGATATATTAATTTTGGAGATTGGAAACTTGAAAGGGCGTTTTTGACGAAGTGCAGTTTTGGAAATTCCAGTTTTGCGCATCTGTCATATTTTGGGCATAACTTTTTACTCAGATATCGGATTGAGGTGATTCAAGTTCCAGATTAAAGAAGACTCAAAGATCTACATTTAGATCTACACTTTACTTTTCAGTTTTACTTTCCGTAATTTACTTTTACGCATAACACTTTCCTTTCTTTACTTTTTCAGTTTTTATTTTTCAACCATGAGGAGGTAACTTCCCTCTGCCGAGGTGAAAGGTAATTCTTTTACTGTTACTATCTTAGATTAATCTCCCTTAGACACAACATATTCACTATTCTAAAATTTGACTTAAAAAGGAAAACCACTATATTGGTCGGTGGGCTATTTAATTTAAACTGTTAAACCTGACTAAGCAAGGATACCGCCAGATTGGTCGGTTGGTAATTTAATTTTTGGTTCCGCCTTTATGGCTGGTTATTTCTTTATCGCCTACATGGCAGGTTCATGGACAAATTTTACCGCCTTTATGGCTGGTCGGACTTAACTTGACTTAATCAGGGTACCGCCTATATGGTCGGTTGGTTTTAATCTCACAAGTGATTATGTTATACTAAGGGAGATATCTAAGTTAGTAATTAGTAAAAGTAATTCATTTTATCTTGGCAGTTTATTTTCATTTACTTTCCCGCTTTTACTTTCTCGCAGTTACTTTTTAGCATTTTTATTTTATGTCTTTTAAGTTTTCATTAGCCATAGCTATGTATTGTAACTAAGTTAGTATCTAGGGTTGTGATGAATTTCAATATAACCGGTTTATAAGGGGTTAGATTATAGGTTGGGTAATTTAAAGATTTATTTATTGAGTCTTAATCTTAATGCTTTTTATTAACTGGCCATTAATAAAATTGATTAGGTAAACTTAAAATGAACTAAACATATGGATTTTAAGTTTAAGACCTTAGACTCAATAACCCACGATCTTCCTTGAGGATAGATAACCCTTTTAATAGATTTCCTTACAGGATAGGAATATACCTGTCGGGCGGGGGTAGCCATAATTGGAACTTAATCTTAATGAATCTAGGTAATTTGGTTGACATAGACATATGGTTCAATTGGATTATACTAGGTATTTGAAATTGACAATCGGAAGAGGCTTTTACATAAATTAGTGTTCCAGGTTAATAAATCAATATATTACCCAACTTTAAGATAACCACTTCATCTTTTAAATAATATTGGAATTAATCACAACCCTGGATAGTTTTTATAAATTTGGATTTTTCTCAACCTACTTTTAAGCAATTTTATTTACTTGTTTTAAATTTAGAATCATCGTCATTTCAAATCAATCAATCAAACAACCTGTTAGATACTGGTAATCAGTTGGCCCCATAAATTAATAACAAAAGGTTTTAAGTCCTCGTGGGATCGATACTTTTTATACTACTTGAACGATACGTGCGCTTGCGTTATACGTGTGTGATTACGCCGGTCAAGTTTTTGGCGCCGTTGCCGGGGACTTATTTATCTTTTACTATTAGTTTAGGGGTTAGATTTGTTACTTGTATCTTATTTTTCTTTTTACTTATTGTTTTTTGTTTTCTTGTGTTTCAGGTTCTCAGAAACTTCATGAGACGAACCAGAAGCTTTGAACTCCGACAGCTTGACCCAGAAATTGAAAGAACCATAAGACAGTTGAGAAGGGAAAGGCGAGAAGGCCAAGAAGCTTTAGTCAACATGGAACCTGAACCTTTGAACGTTGCACCACCAATTCCCATTCGAGACAGAACAATTCCGGTGGTTGATAGACTCATTTCCTGTATTATACTTCCTCCCTTACCAGCAAATGCGTGTGACATCAAAACATGCATTCAGATGATTCAGCACTCAGTTCAGTTCGGGGGGAATGCAACTGAAGATCCTAATTCCCACATCAGCAACTTCCTGGAAGTTTGTGGCACTTTCAATTACAACCGAGCATCAGAAGAAGCAATGAGACTGCGGGTTTTTCCATATTCCCTGAAGGACAGAGCTAAAGCTTGGCTACATTCACTACCAGCAGGTTCTATCACAACTTGGAACACTTTAGCCACCAAATTTCTTGCAAAGTACTTTCCACCAGCCAGAACCGGAAAATTGAGGAATAACATCACATCTTTTGTACAACAAGATTCAGAATCCCTCTGCGAAGCTTGGGAAAGGTATAAAGATTTACTTCGGAAATGTCCTCACCATGAGATTCCAAAATGGCTTCAAGTCCAAACATTCTATAATAGGCTTTCTGGAATAATGAGAACCACAATCGATGCTGCTGCTGGAGGAGCCTTGATGGCAAAAGGAGAAGATCAAGCCTGGGACCTAATCGAAGAAATGGCGAACAACAATTCCTTGTGGCCAACAGAAAGGAGCATGATCCAAAGAATTGCAGAAATTTATGAAGTTGGAGCAAACACATCAGTGAATACCAGGCTGGATCAGATATGCAAATGTCTAGAAACACTTAGCACACAAGTTGTGAACATCGCTGGATCCACAAGT
The DNA here is from genome assembly GCA_019454045.1 of Zanthoxylum bungeanum. NCBI lineage: Eukaryota > Viridiplantae > Streptophyta > Magnoliopsida > Sapindales > Rutaceae > Zanthoxylum > Zanthoxylum bungeanum. Next base: position 80,690 of record SKCR01020787.1, read on the forward strand.
TCACCATATGGAGGAGCACCAGAACCAAACCAACATGAAGAGACGGTGAATTATATCAACAATTTCAACAGACAAGGAACAATCCATATTCCAACACCTACAACCCAGGGTGGAGGAATCATCCTAATTTATCATGGAGCAACAATTCAGGCCAACAGCAGAACTATCCACCACCTGAATTCCAACAACAGAACAAAGCCAGGAGCAGGCAAATGAATCAGGAATAACAGAAGTGTTGACCTACTTGAAAAATATGGAAGCAAAACACGACTCCTCAAACAACAAGATATGATACTATATTTCAAAGCCATTCAGCCTCTATCAAAGCACTGGAGAATCAAATTGGACAACTGGCAAATGCTCAGAGTTACAGACCGCCAGGTACCCTTCCTAGCAACACAGAGCCAAATCCAAGGAACATGGGGAGGGGCAATGTCATGCCATCATGTTAAAAAGCGGTACTGAAATCAACAAAGATGTTGGAGCCAAAACACTGTTGAGGAAGTTCCAAAAGAAACAAAGCAACAGATGGAGGAAAAAGAAGCAAAGGAAAAAGAACAGATCACTCCACCTCCACCTTTTCCTCAACATCTTCAGAAGAACAAATTGGACAAGAAGTTTTCTCGGTTCCTGGAGATCTTCAAAAAGCTGCATATCAACATTCCATTTGCAGAAGCGTTGGAACAAATGCCCACCTATGCCAAATTCATGAAAGATATTCTTTCACGAAAACGGAGATTGGGAGATTACGAGACAGTAGCATTAACAGAAGAATGCAGTGCCATCATTCAGAGGAAACTTCCCCCGAAGTTGAAAGATCCTGGCAGTTTCACTGTTCATTGCGTCATAGGAGAACATAACTTTGGCAAGGCTTTGTGTGATTTAGGTGCGAGTGTTAACTTGATGCCTTTCTCTATTTTCATGAAATCACAGATTGGAGAAACAATGCCAACTTCAGTCTCACTGCAACTTGCTGATAGAACGCTCGTATTTCCGAGAGGCGTAGTTGAGGATGTGCTGGTCAAGGTTGACAAATTCATTTTCCCAGCAGATTTTATTGTCCTTGATATGGAGGAAGACGCAGACGTACCAATCATCCTTGGGAGACCATTCTTGGCTACAGGTCGAACCATTATTGATGTACAAAAAGGAGAATTAACCATGAGGGTACAGGACCAAGAAGTAACATTCATGTTTTCAAGGCCATGAATTTCCCAGATGATGAAAAGAAGGAGGAATGTTTCAGACTCGATGTGATACACAGTACCATTCAGAACTCCAATGCAATGCAAAGTTCTACTGACAAACTTAAAACATGTCAATTGCCTGTGGAGCCTAAAGATAAAGCGTCTTTTGTACTGAAGGAGCCAATTCTTGCACTACAAGCAACAGAAGAGAAAAAGTTCCACCAACTCAACGAATTGGAGGAATTTCATAATCAGCCTTTTGAGGATGCCAAATTGTACAAAGAAAAGGGCAAGAAGACATGATGAGAAGTTAGTGCGCATACAACTGGAACCAGGGCAGAAAGTATTGTTAAACAAATCAAGGGTGAAATTCTTCCCATGGAAGCCACAATCACGGTGGTCAGGTCCATTTGTGATCACCAAAGTTTTACCAAATAGAGCCGTTCAGATACATGATCCTGATGCTAACAAAACTTTCAAGGTTAAAAACAAGCGTGTCAAGCACTACTGGGGAGAATCATTTGAGCGACAAAAAGAAAGTGTTACACTTTCAGATCCAGCTTAACGTTCGAGAAGCCAAGTCTGGCTGACGACTTTAAACTTAGCGCTAGCAGGGAGGCAACCCATGCAATTTGTGTATATATTGTGATTTGGTGTGTTTTATTTTTGTGTGTTTAATTTTTGCAGGATTAGCCATTTCAATATGGAAGAAGCTCTCGCAAATCTTCGCAAGCAATTTCCTTCTTTCCTTCAAAAATCTCTGATGAAAGTTTACAAAGCTCGCTTGGAACGGATGAGGTTACTGATAATTCACGGTGTTTCTAATGATATTCGTTGGGTAATTGAAGCACGAGTCCGATTAGCAGGTGAGTCTTCTGACTCTTTTATTTCACATCTGCCTGGTTTTGGAAGAAGCACCTATGCAAAGAAACGAAGAGCTAAGCAAATGGGTGTTTGTTTCAAATGTGCACGATTTAATTGCAACACTCGTTGTCGTTCTTTAGGAATGGTGTCTGATAATCGCGAAGACAAAATTAAATTCATTAGAGATGGCTTGAGTAAGGAGTCTTTAGATGATATATCTTTAACTCTTGAGACGCATCCCAGTGGATATGTTCATATAGCCATTCAGCAATTACATACACAATTCCAAAAGGAAGGACAACTGTTAAGTCTCGGGAATCTGACTCAAAAAGACCATGTTTGCCAATTTATAAGAAAATTGGATGGGAAGCTTGTCCCTGACGCATAGACGTCAATCAAGCCGTTACTTTTCTTGTACATATTATATCTCTTTGTCTTTTTCTAATAATTTTGATTTGTTTTGTTGTTTTCTTTTATTTTCTCCGACAGGATCCAGATTTTTTTACTATCACGATTTATTTTACTATTTTGATACTAATCGTCTTCTGGAAGATACTTGTGCTATTTTTACTCACCCTTTTCAGGTACTATAAATTCAGCTCGTCAATGCACTTTTGAAGGCATCTTGATTTGAGAAAGAAATACATAAAAACATGGAAGCCACTTCAAGAAGACGAGTTGAAAACATTTGTGTGTTTTGCGGTAGTAGTGTTGGTACTAAGCCACAATACATAGAAGCAGCACAGGAATTGGGTCGAGTCTTAGCTGCAAGGAATATGCAATTAATATATGGCGGAGGCAATCTTGGACTAATGGGGATCGTTTCAAAGGCCGTTCAGGAAGGAGGCAGTCATGTCTTGGGAATCATCCCAAAACCCTTGGCAGAGGCAAATCTTATTGGATCATCAAACGGAGAGGAACTGATCGTGCCAGGTATGTCTGAACGATTGGTAGAAATGATTAACCGTGCTGATGCTTTTATTGCTTTGCCAGGTGGCTTGGGCACATTGGAGGAAATTTTTATTGTACTATCTTGGGCGAACCTGAAATACACGAGAAACCGCTTGGACTGCTCAACATTGATGGATTTTATGATTTTTTTGTGTGTTTCTTGATGATGCTCGGAGAAATGGGTTCGTGTCAAAACCTTTGAAAGAACTCATTTTTACTGCCAGAACTGCTCCGGATCTAATAGACCAATTCATAGCCTATGAACCTCAAGTTGACCCTATCATTTCAAAGATAAATTGGTCCGAGGACGATCATGGTAAGAGGCGTCGGATTAATCTAGATCTTAACCTTTAATTTCCTGTAGATTTCAGCTAACCAGATACGACCTTCTTAACTCTCCTTTTACTGTTTAAGACATTGAGGACAATGTCTCATTTAGGTTTGGGGGAGGGAATTAGTTGATCAGTATCTTATTTTTAGTTTGTGTGTTATTTTTATTTTTAGTCCAAATTTTTTCGAAAAATACAAAAAAAAATTGGAAAATTTTCAAAAATTACAAAAATATTTTGCATTTTTATTTGACTAAAAAGGTGAAATTGGTAAGAGATAGCTGAGTAAGGAGTTTCCACTCCTGATACATATCTCAAACCTATTTCGAAACAAGTTAATTTTTGTTTATTTCATTTTGAATTATTTAATTTGTGAATTCTCCATAATCCTGACTAAAATGAATCTTCATATGCTCAGTTGACAGGTATTATCAAATATAGTAACATACGGACATGAGCTAAAATTAAAAAGTTTGTAATATTCAGTGCTCTAGTTTAATTGGAGGAAGCATCTCAAAAAGCAATGGAGTAAAAAAAAAAAAAAAAACTCTGAGATCCGAGTTATTAAGTTTGTAAGGGTGTTTTAACACCTAGTGCCCTAAAACCAACTGGTTTGGGAGTCACTGGCCCAAAGCTCGTGACATGGATCAAAGATGCTGCAAAAATATATATATCTGAAGTGTGGGTAATTAAGTCCGTAGGGGTGTCTTAACACCTGATGCCCTAAAACCAACTGGTTTGGGAGCCACCGACCCAACACTCGTTACATAGATGGAAGATATTGTATATAAATAAAAATAGAGAAAAAAATCAAAGAAAAAAATCAGAAAAATCAGAAAAATTATTCCATTGCTACAAAAAGGTGTGAAATCTGATAGAACTTTAGGACAAAAATATTACTCTCTTATCAACTGCACTTATGACTGTTGTGGGAAAAAAATGAGTTGATTAATATTTTGTTGGCTGTGTATATGGAGAATGGTAAAAACAATCGGAGAATTTACTTATTCAGTAATTTAAAATAAAACAAAACAACTAGTAACTTGGAGTAGAAGTTTCACCTGATTAGTCACTAACATCTTTATTCTCTTTTCGCTTGTCTTTTTGCTTTTGTGTGCATTAGTTTTAATACTGTTTACTTTTGTAAAATGTTTGTGGGTATCATTACTGTAAGCCCTCACGAGACTACAACTCGTCCACTAGGGACACCTAGGGGTTTAAAGGCTTGTTGCATACGCTAAATGCAACCGTGATCCCTACGAAAGTGGCTTAGTTTATTTTAATTTTATTTTGTTGTTTTGCTCGAGGACTAGCAAAATGTTAGGTTTGGGGGTGTGATGAGCGGAAAATATATCAATATTTACCGCCCCTTTTACTTAATATTTTGTTTAGTTTCTCGGGTTTGATGAACGTTTTGATATGTTTTATTTTATTTTGCAGATAAAAAATATCGGGACTCAATGAAATCATTTAGGACGAAATGTGGATCAAATAAGGGCAATTATTGGACTTGATATATTAATTTTGGAGATTGGAAACTTGAAAGGGCGTTTTTGACGAAGTGCAGTTTTGGAAATTCCAGTTTTGCGCATCTGTCGTATTTTGGGTATAACTTTGTACTCAGATATCGAATTGAGGTGATTCAAGTTCCAGATTAAAGAAGACTCAAAGATCTACAACTTGGAAAGATAAAATATATTCAAATTCTGATGATTTCATGACCGAAAGTGATGAACCATCCAGAAGTGTGTGGAGTGTAATTATTAAAAGTCATTATCAATCATTTTCAAAGCAAAATATTAATTAATAAATAATTAATAAAAATTATCAAATCACCACCAAACAAGATAAGCAATTAGTGGAGCAATTATGGATTTGGTGGAGTAATTAGTGGAGAAATTAATAATGGATTTGGTGGAGAAATTGATTGATGATTTGATGGTGGCAAAATTTTGCCTATAAATACCAAGCCATTTCATTTGTAAAATTCATACTTTCTTCTTTGAAATCCTTAATGAAAAAATAAAAAGATTGTATCTAGTTTGTTTATTTTTAGTTTTCAGTAATTATTTTCATTTCGCACTTTCTTTTCTTTACTTTTCAGTTTTACTTTCCGTAATTTACTTTTACGCATAACACTTTCCTTTCTTTACTTTTTCAGTTTTTATTTTTCAACCATGAGGAGGTAACTTCCCTATGCCGAGGTGAAAGGTAATTCTTTTACTGTTACTATCTTAGATTAATCTCCCTTAGACACAACATATTCACTATTCTAAAATTTGACTTAAAAAGGAATACCGCTATATTGGTCGGTGGGCTATTTAATTTAAACTGTTAAACCTGACTAAGCAAGGATACCGCCAGATTGGTCGGTTGGTAATTTAATTTTGGTTCCGCCTTTATGGCAGGTTATTTCTTTATCGCCTACATGGCAGGTTCATGGACAAATTTTACCGCCTTTATGGCTGGTCGGACTTAACTTGACTTAATCAGGGTACCGCCTATATGGTCGGTTGGTTTTAATCTCACAATAAATTATGTTATACTAAGGGAGATATCTAAGTTAGTAATTAGTAAAAGTAATTCCTTTTATCTTGGCAGTTTATTTTCATTTACTTTCCCGCTTTTACTTTCTCGCAGTTACTTTTTAGCATTTTTATTTTATGTCTTTTAAGTTTTCATTAGCCATAGCTATGTATTGTAACTAAGTTAGTATATCTAGGTTGTGATGAATTTCAATATAACCGGTTTATAAGGGGTTAGATTTAGGTTGGGTAATTTAAAGATTTATTTATTGAGTCTTAATCTTAATGCTTTTTATTAACTGGCCATTAATAAAATTGATTTGGTAAACTTAAAATGAACTAGACATAGGGATTTTAAGTTTAAGACCTTAGACTCAATAACCCACGATCTTCCTTGAGGATAGATAACCCTTTTAATAGATTTCCTTACAGGATAGGAATATACCTGTCGGGCAGGGGTAGCCATAATGGAACTTAATCTTAATGAATCTAGGTAATTTGGTTGACATAGACATATGGTTCAATTAGATTATACTAGGTATTTGAAATTGACCATCGGAAGAGGCTTTTACATAAATTAGTGTTCCAGGTTAATAAATCAATATATTACCCAACTTTAAGATAACCACTTCATCTTCTAAATAATATTGGAATTAATCACAACCCTGGATAGTTTTTTATAAATTTGGATTTTTCTCAACCTACTTTTAAGCAATTTTATTTACTTGTTTTAAATTTAGAATCATCGTCATTTCAATCAATCAATCAAAAACAACCTGTTAGATACTGGTAATCAGTTGGCCCCATAAATTAATAACAAAAAGGTTTTAAGTCCTCGTGGGATCGATACTTTTTATACTACTTGAACGATACGTGCGCTTGCGTTATACGTGTGTGATTACGCCGGTCACTGAGAAATGCCCAAATATCTGCAAAATGACAATTATCAGAAAAAATAGATCATGAACAAAAAGATTAGATACTATCGGCAAAAAGTAAATCAAAACAGTAACTTAAAGTAAAAGAAATCAATGCAATAATATATACTGGTAGTTGTGATTGTGGCTCACATCTTCCTCTGGTTTTACATCCAGTAACAGCTTGAATGCCCTCTATGAGTCGGGGATAGGCTTCCCATCTAATTTTCTAATAAATTGGCAAACATCGTCTTTTAAAGTCAGATTCCCGAGACTGTATGGTTGTCTTTCTTTTTGAAATTGTGTGTGTAATATGAGAATTTCACGATGAACATATCTACTAGGATGCGTCTCAAGAGTTAATGATATATTATCAAAAGGCTATTTACTCAGTCCATCCCTAATGAATTGTATTTTATCCTCGTGATTATCAGACATTATTCTTAAAGAACGACAATGAGTGTTGTACGTACATCGTGCACACTTATAACAAACACTCATTTGTTTAGCTTTTTTTTTGAATAGGTGCTTTTCCCTGAACCAGACATGTAAGGAATGAAGGAGTCAGGTGACTCACCTGACAAACGAACCTTTGCTTCGATTACCCAACGAATATCATTAGGAATTCCATGAATCATAATAATTCTCATTCTTTCTGTGCGGGCTTTGTAAATTTTAATCAGAGCATTTCGGGGAAGTGCATGCAAATATTTATGGAGGGTTGCAAGAGTTTCTTCCATGCCTTGGTTTGTAGGGTATCAGTATTTTTAGGAAACTGAAATAACCGACTTGAGTCACGGAATACCGTTATCAGCTGTTTTACCGGGGAGTGAGATAAAATAAAAGAACAAGAACGCTGCAAAACTAAAAAAATGGAAATTACAGAAATATTAAACAGAACATGAAAGAAACTACATTAATCAAGGTATACTGGGTCTGACAGGAAAAAAGTTTCTTGAAATTTTGAGTACTCCAAAAAAGGTTTCAGACGCTATCCATTTACATTAAATATATCACCATCCCTAGGATTCTCAATGTCAATTGCCCCATAAGGATAATCACGTTTCACAATAAATGGGCCACTCCATTTGGATTTTAACATTCCAGGAAATAAATGAAGACAAGAATTATAAAGCAAAACTTTTTGACCAACTTCAAATATTTTCCGTGAAATTCGACTATCATGAAAGACTTTAGTTTTAGCTTTAAGAATTTTCGTATTCTCATATGAATCATTCCTTAACTCTTCAAGTTCATTAAGTTGCAATTTATGTTCATGACCAGCATTTTGAAGGTTTGAATTAAATGTTTTAATAGCCCAAAATGCTTTATGCTCAAGTTCTACAGGCAAATGACAAGGTTTTCCATAAACTAGATGATAGGGGGACATTCCTAATGACGTTTTGAAAGCTGTTCGATATGCCCAGAGTGCATCAGTTAGTCGGAGAGACCAATCTTTACGATTTGGGTTAACCGTTTTTTCTAAAATTTGTTTAATTTCCCTATTTGCTAATTCAACTTGTCCGTTTGTCTGAGGGTGATAAGAGGTGGAAACTTTGTGTGTGACTCCATACTTTTTCATTAGGGATTCAAAGGGTCTATTATAAAAATGTTTACCTCCATCACTTATGATGGCCGAGGAATTCCAAATCGACTCAACATGTTTTTTTTTAAAAATTTGATCACAGTTGTGTGATCATTATTCCGACAAGGAATTGCCTCGACCCATTTTGAAACATAATCGACTGCAACTAAAATATATAAAAATCCAAAGGATGGTGGAAATGGGCCCATGAAATCTATCCCCCAATAATCAAAGATTTCGATGACAATGATGGGATTTAAATGCATCATGTTTTTTTTGAAATAGATCCTAACTTTTGACAATTTTCGCAAGTTTTGCAGAAAGTGTATGTATCTTTAAAAATAGTGGACCAATAAAATCCACACTGCAAGATTTTTGTAGCGATTTTCTTAGATGAGAAATGACATCCACATGCTTCTGAATGACAGAACTGAATAACACCACTTATCTCACTGTCAGGTATGCATCTTCTGAAAATATGATCGGGGCAGCATTTAAATAGATAGGGATCATCCCAGTAGAATCTTTTGACTTCGGTCAAAAATTTCCTCTTATCATGTTGGCTCCAATCTGGGGGTATCTTTTCTGTTGCTAGAAAATTGACAATATTAGCATACCAAGACATTAAGTTTACTGAAAATAAAAATTCATCGGGAAAAGAATCATTGATAGGAGTGGTATCGATTAATGACTCATTTGTGAGTCTCGATAAGTGATCTGCAACCACGTTCTTTGCCCTCTTTTTTGTCTTTGATTGTGAGATTGAATTCTTGAAGTAAAAAAATCCACTGTATTAATCTTGGCTTGGCATCCTGTTTAGACATCAAATATCTAACAACAACATGATCAGAGTAAACAACAGTTGAAGAACCGATTAAATATGATCGAAATTTATCCAATACAAATATTACAAGAAATAGTTCTTTTTCTGTGGTAGTGTAATTCATTTTTGCACTGTTTAAAGTTCTACTTGCGTAATATATTACACTCGGCTTACCTTCATTATCTATCCTAGAACTGCACCAACTGCATAATCACTAGCATCATACATTAACTCAAAGGGCAATGACCAATCAGGTGATTGCATAATAGGAGTAGAAGTCAAAAGACTGATAATTTTTTGGAATGATTTTTGACATTCTTCTGTCCATTCAAATGTTTCATCTTTTTATAGGAGGTTACATAAGGGTATGGATATAGTACTGAAGTCTTTAATGAACATCCTATAAAATCTTACATGTCCTAAAAAAGAACGAATGTCCCTGACTGTTTTTGGTGATGGTAATTTAGAAATGACCTATATTTTTGCCTTATCAACCTCAATACCTTTAGACGACACAACGTGTCCTAAAACAATTCCTGAATTAGTCATGAAATGGCATTTTCCTAATTTAACACAAGTTTTTTTTCTTCACATCTTTTCAAAACATTTTCCAGATTAGTCAAGCAATCATCAAATGAACTTCCAAAGACAGTTATATTATCCATAAAGACCTCTAAACAGTGTTCAACCATGTCACTAAATATGTTTAACATGCATCGTTGGAATGTTGCAGGTGCATTACAAAGTCCAAAAGGCATTTTCCTAAATGCAAATGTTCCAAAGGGGCATGTGAATGTGGTCTTTTCCTGGTCTTCTAAAGCAATGGGAATCTGATAATAACCCGCGTAACCATCAAGAAAACAATAGTATGAGTGTCCAGCTACTCTTTCTAAAATTTAGTCAATAAATGGCAAAGGAAAATGATCTTTTCTAGTTACGTCATTTAATTTTCTGTAATCAATACACATACGCCAACTAGATGAAATGCGAGTTGGGATTAATTCCCCTTTATCATTTTTTACAACAGTAATTCCAGACTTTTTGGGTACAACCTGTGTAGGACTTTGCCCACTTACTATCAGAAATATGATAGATAATGCATGCATCAAGAAGTTTAAGGACCTCAGTTTTTACTAATTCTTTCATGTAAGGTTTCAATCTTCTTTGGGGTTGATGATATGTCCTAGCATTATCTTCTAGATGTATTCTATGTGTGCAGATTAACAGATTAATACCTTTTATGTCTTTTAATGTCCATCCAATTGCTAGTTTATGTTCTTTCAACACATTTAAAAGCTTACCTTCTTGATCGCTTGTGAGAGAATAAGAAATTACCACAGGGTAAGTTTGATTATCTTCTAGAAATGCATATATCAATCATTCTGGCAAAGCTTTTAACTCCAAATTAAGTGCTTCTTCATGTTTTCCTTCGTCTAGTATTCCCACTTCCTCCAAGTTTTCAATATTTCCCTCGTCTTCCAATACCTGTGTAGAGTCAAGTAGAAAATCATTAGTAATATCTGAATTTATTTACGCACTTGACTAAATAAAATTAGCAGTAAAAAAATTCATAGGATCAGATAAACTCCCTTGAATATGCTCCTCCACAATAGGTTCAATTGATTCTACGCTTTCATTTTCATTATCTTCATCATATGGCTGTTTGCACATGTTAAAAATATTTAGCTCTAATGTCATGTTGCCAAAAGAAAGATTCATGATTCCATTCATGCAATTAATTAAAGCGTTAGCTGTTGCTAAAAATGGCCGACCAATATTACAAGGATTGGCTTATAACTCTCTACCACATGTTGTGTTTCTAAAAAAATAAAATCCACAGGATATACTAATTTATCGATTTGCAATAACACATCTTCCACAATTCCTTTCGGTACCTTAACTGATCTATCGACAAGTAAAAGGGTAGTTGAGGTTGGTTTCATATCCCCTTCCAAAATGGCAGTAAATTTACACTAGCTCCAAGATCAAGCAAAGTATGTTCAATGTTTTGATTTCCAATAATACAAGAAATAGTTGGACAACCAGGGTCTTTGTATTTTAATACATTATTGGTTGAGAGAATGGAACTTACCTGTTCAGCTAGAAAAGCTTCTTTCTTACATGGTATTTTCTTTTAACGGTGCACAAATCTTTCAGAAATTTGGCATATGATGGTATCTGTTGGATGGCATCTAACAAAGGGATATTGACCTTTACCTGTTTGAATATTTCATAAATTTCTGGGGAATGGTTCAATTTCTTTGTTTTTAATGCATGAGGAAATGAAGGTGCATGAGAAAAACTGTTATTATTGATGACATGTAATGGCTCATCAAACCCTTCCTTACCCTCTGATTCTGATTTATTCTCAATTTCACGAGGTTTAGGAATAGGTCTATGGATGTTCTTACCACTGCGAAGAGTAGTAATAGATTTGACTTGGTCTAAGTGTTGATTTCCAGAACTACCCTCATGAGGGTTTTGATGACTTTTGGGATTTGACTGAGGTTGTGTAAGAAACTTACCTTTCTCTTTAATGGCCAAAGCAGATGAGATTTTATCAAAAGTTTCTTTCAAATCATTCATCATTTGTGTATTTTGGTTATTGATGGTTTCTTGTTTTTCCATAAATGCACTCAAGTTATCTTCAATGGTTTTCCTAGGTGGTGGGACATATGGTGCATAATTCTGGAAATTTTGGAAATTCTAGTGAAACTGGGGAGGTTGGTGTGAAGGTTGTGCTTGGTTATCATTCCTCCAATTGAAGTTTGGATGGTTTCTCCAACCAGGATTATAGGTCTGTGAGTATGGGTTTGGTATATTGAATGTGTTTATGGAACTGACTTGGTCGTGGAGACATTCTTTCAGGGCTGGTAAGGACGGGCAAACTTCTGTGACATGTTCATTTGAATTACAAATTTGACATATAATTTCCTGAACTGACTTGACATGATCCATCTTCCCTGTTTCTAAAGCCTCAATTTTTTAGACAGGAATGCATACTTGGCAGCAAGGTCATGGTCTTCCCTAAGGTTAAACATACCTCTACCAGATGGATGTGGTTTAACAGATGACTCATAAGTACCAATTGTGTCCCATTGTTGTGTATTCTCTGCTATGTGCTCTAGGTAATCTAGTGCATCTTCAGGATATTTATCCCTGAACTCACCATTACACATCATCTCTATTACTTGTCTACCTTGGGGTGTTAAACTCTCGTAGAATTGGGCAACTAATCTTCATGTTTCAAACCCGTGATCTGGATAAATATTAAACATCTCTTTATACCTCTCCCAACATTGGTTAAATGTTTCCCTGACTCTTGTGTGAATGTTGTAATTCTTCTCTTAAAGGAATTTGTCCAGTGAGGAGGAAAGAACTTTATAAGAAACTACTCTTGTAAATCATCCCATGTTCTAATAGATCCTGACCTAAGGTTTTGTAGCCAAATTTTAGCTTTATCATTTAAAGAAAAGGGAAAAAACTTTAACCGAATTATATTCATGCTACAATTTTTGTCTGTGCAAGTGTTACATAATTCTTCAGACTCTCTTAGGTGCTAATAAGGGTTTTCTGATTCTAGACCGTGGAATGTGGGTAAAATATTGATGACACTTGACTTAAAATTGAAACGTGATGCTTTTAGTGGAAAAATAATGCAAGATAGTGATCATGACCTAGTGGGATTCATGAATTGTCTGAGTGTCCAGGGTGATTAGGATCTTCATGTTGAGACTTGTTTTCTTCCTGATTAACTGGGTTTTCAACTTGGGAGGTGGATTTTCAATTTGGTTTTCAGCCATTCTGACTACATTGAGGGTGATGAGGACTATCTTTTTAATATGCCACTAGATGTTCGAGACTAGTGTTTCATGCAACCTAAAAAAAACTATATGTAAAAATATGAAATTGCAAATACAAAACTTAAAAACGAAATTAAACTAAAAAAAAATGAAAAGAACAAATAAAGAAAATACAGATGCGGTGATTTAGATCTAAAAACATCATCTAACCCTCGTCAATTCTGATCTCAATTGAATTTCTCGTTCATTTTTCTCAATGTCTTGAATTATGTTTTCGTGAAGCTTTATGAGAGCATCTCTATATGTGGATGGTTCGAAAAATTCTTTAATAAACAGCAAACACCTCTTAAGTTGATTTTTCCTGTTTCCTGTAACCAAGAAAAATTAAGAAAAAATGTATCTCTATATGTGGGATTTCTGGGTTCAGGGTTCATCAATGATTAATCAGGACAGTTGGGTCTACACAAAAACAAGAACAAATAAAGAAAAATAAGATGCATAAATTAAATAAAAACAAGATAAAAGAAAAACATTGGAAAATGAAATAATTACAATGACTATTCTATCTACTAAATAATAGTTCCCCGACAACGGCGCCAAAAACTTGACACGCTCGAAAAATGGTATTTTACTCCCAAGTATAAGAGTGTCGAAGTAATAAAATAACCCGGTGAGTCCAAGGTCGATCCACAGAGAAGATATTTAGAAAAATAGAATAATGAATAGTGCAGAGAAGAAAAGTTTGATTTGTTGAAGTAGTTGGGGACTTTTAGATTAAATTTCAATCATGGAATGAAATGCTGGAGTTAGGGGATCCACTTTTAGTCTTTTAAACATTTAGAAATCTCACTTTATTATAATTTACAAATTGCCATTGTTACCCACTTAATTTATTTCAGGAATTAATTATGCCAATAAAAAGAACCAGCCATAAAGAAGTAATCATTTCTGTCAATAATTAGTCCTACCAAGTGTAAAATGATTAACTTATCGTATAATAAATATGCATTTTTTAGTGTTCATCAACAATGAAACGTATTAACTGAGTACTTTATACAAATATATACAAGTCATACGTCAAAAGAAACCAAAATACAAACTACATTCTATATGAATGTAGGCTGACATGATGGACCACTATGACTAGTGACTGTAGCGCTACTCATGTCCCCGATCCATGTCTCCAAAAGATAGATGTGGCTCACCACCAAAAGGAACTGCAAAATTGGAGAGTGGGGGGTGAGTCCAGAAGAACTTAGTCAGCGAAGCTATAAAAACCAGAAAACAATGTTATAAATACTTGTGTCGAAATCTCGCAACAAATATATGTCTTTCTGAATTCATAAATCTGAAATTATGTCTCTCTTTCAAAATATATAAGAAAATCATTTCATAAAGTCATCGGTTTGAAAACCTCTGGAGATTTATAAAAATTTGACGCTTGGGGGTATTACGTATCGCCGTACCCCCATACGCCTAAACTTGTGGTATTGGGGTGTTACGTATCGCCGTCCCCAAGCCACTGATCTGGAATCAGGTGTGGAAAACCAAGGAATTGGGGCGTTATGTATCGCCGTCCCCCAATGCATGCCACTATCTTGTCCTTGAATTTAGGGTTTAGGGGTGTTACATATCACTATCCCCTTAGCCCGGAGATCTAGGATCTAGGGGCATTACGTATCGCCGTCCCCCTAGTCATACTCTCCATGTGCACATGATGTATCTGTCAATTCCATAAGTTACTCCTGAGGTGGGTTTTTCCCCATGCCTCTGAAATCATGAAGTCACACTTTGAAATCATTTTTATCAACAAATATTTCAAGTCATCAGAAATCGGTGTTTTGATCAACTTTTGATAAAACTCTTTAATAATCAAGAAAATAAATTCTCTATTTCAAAATGTAAGAACTCAAAATAAATACTCCACTCATATTGTTACGGCAAGTCTGGTGTGGTTCTTGGCTCGTCTTGACGTTGATCTAATATCAAAGAAATTATTAGTTCTCCTGTAATAAATAGAAATACAAATGCAATACATATTTGATGTTCTATGCTTGTGGCATGACTTATTTTGTGTTTATGCACTCATACGAAACCCTTAAAGAGTTGGGGTTTTAGGCGATGGGGCGCAGCGGAAGCGCGGGGTCCGGGCGAAATCGTATTTTAAAGCTTTTTCAAAAACACCGAATAAATTATTCAATATGTAATATGAATAATTTATTCATATTCCACCTAAACCAATTTATTTAATATCATATATTAACATAAATAATGAGAAAACTCGCGAAACTTTTACGAAAACGGTTTTTCCCTAAAATTGCCGAAAACACGTTTTTGACCGAACCGACTACCCGACACTTATGGAAACTGCCCAGGTCAGATCCAATAGTGTCGAGGCAGTTCATGGGCTGCCCAAACAGTGACAGAATCACTATTTTCACAGCCGTCACCCGGTTGGCTCAAAATCCACCTGATAACGCCGTTTTTGGCCGTTTTCGCTTGTTTCAAGTCGGAAACACTTTCCGGCAATTGTTCCAACACCCAAAATGCATCCATTACATTCATAAAAACATCAAATACATCACATAATTTCCAGTTTTAACACACCTGATCAGAAAACCGAAAATCACCATATTCATGCTTTTAAATCCAATTTTCAAAGATTAGTCAAATTAATCCTTCACCAATCAAAGTCCCACCACACATGAAGCAACCAAGAACAATTCTAGGCTATCAAAGAGTGGATTAATAACTCTAGAATGGCAACTAATTTTCCAACAACAATTTGAAAAAATTGGAAACAAATTACAATAATTAGTTCCCAAATCTACTTCACACATGCCTACAACTTCCAATCAACCATTCACAACCAAAAGCCCCAAAATTTCAGATTTGTAAGAACCCTAGAACCATTCTAAGTCATCAAGAAAACAAGAAATTAAATTTCTAAGCCATGGGTTTTGAAGACTTACCTTAAATCTCCTAAATCCAAGCATTTTTCTTTGATTTTTCCTTTCAAATCTTCATGGTTGATCAAACCAAGTTGAAACCCATTTCATTTTGATCTCTCGGCAGTGAAGGAAGTGATCAAGTGAGAGAAACAAATTTCCCCTTTTAAATAATGATGATTCACGAAATTGGGGCATTTTTGTCCTAAAGAAAAAAAATTAAATCAATTAATTTAATGCTTACTTTATTTGAACAAATCAAATTTGGACAAATGAAGCCTAATATAAGACATGCCATGTGTACCCAATTAAATATCACCATGTATCATTTAATAAATGACAAAGGGATAAGCTTTAACTTTAATTATTTAACCATTAAATAATTAAATAATTAATTTACACACACATATGTAATTTTATTTACATTAAATAACAAATACATATATTTATGGCATGTGTCAAAATCTCATTTGACGAATAATTAATGTGTATCTAATCCTATTATGTATCAAATACAAATACACAATAATTATTTGCGGACAAAATCCCTTAATTGCATGTGTTGTCGTTTAACGATTAAACGATCCGAATTAACTCATTTAATCCGGTGAAGTATTATGAATAATCTGTATTATTCATATCGAGTTGCCCAAGTGCTCAACGAGTACACTTCATATTGTGGGACTCTCTAAGTTTAGGTTCATCCGTCACGAAATCTAATTTCGTGTCCATAATCCACCCACTCATGGATTATGACGACTACAGATAATCTCGCTAAACTATACAAGCTGAGGTCATAGCATACGTATAATCCCTCCGTCACAGGCCATCCGTATTATATCTGGGATATAGATCAGAACGTCAAATCCGTTCGATATAATACAGTCGAATTTTCCTTTACGATCTTAAAATAACACTCGGAACTGGTTTCCGACGTTATACCACGGCCATGGATTTACTAGATCGTAAACACGTGCTGGATACCTATGCCCTGTACACAGGACTGACCGATCCTGTCTTGATACGCACTGGATATCATGAGCATCAGTCCACACCCAATGAACAGGCGGAGGTCTGATCATGAATAGATCGTTGACGTGACTGCCATCAAAGTGTGGAGGATAGCTCATATATCACAAGTGGTATCTCAAGTCGAAGGACCACTATGCTCGCTCAACTCGAGAAGGTTCCTATTGACGTTGGTGTACCATCTATTAGGAAACTTTCAGTGAGTCGTTCAGTGTCTTATCAAATAAACACCTACATGTCTATACGAGTCTCCCAAGACTCATGGTTCACTGGGATAAACCATCGGACCAAGTCACGATATACGACATGTA
Source organism: Zanthoxylum bungeanum (assembly GCA_019454045.1). Lineage (NCBI taxonomy): Eukaryota > Viridiplantae > Streptophyta > Magnoliopsida > Sapindales > Rutaceae > Zanthoxylum > Zanthoxylum bungeanum. The sequence goes on from SKCR01020787.1 coordinate 97,962, forward strand.
CTGGTCTCAGCGGATTTTACTAACCGACCCGTGTTAGTAAATCTTGACCAGGAACTTTATTTAAGGATATACAACTAATAGCGCGCTTTCCAATGTCAATTATAAACTGCGTTGTAACTGCTCACTATACTGTAAATCCTAGGGTCTTTGTCTAGTATACACTTATCACTGAACCAGATTCAGTTTCAATCTAATCGTAATCAGATATCTAATCGTAATTAGATCGAATAAGCATATAAAAGACAAGGGTGCTACCAGTAGAATTAGTAATATTATGGAAAATTGAACCGCTCGTATTAATGAATCGGACACAAATACGATCCGGATTGGCACTTGGAGCACCAACCCTAACATAAAGTGCCCTTAAAACTTTTAAGATAAAACTGGAATTGATAAAATTGATCCTGTGAATTTTGGTCACGTGTCGCGACACTAGTTATAGGCGTCGCGACCCTCACCCCATCAGGTGAAGCAGAAAGCACCCTCTGTTCTCCGCATCGCGACTCAAGGGTTGGGCATCGCGATTCCCTCACGCGTCGGGACTTCCACTAAATTGGTTCAAGGTGGTGAGTCCCCTTTGTTTTCCTTGTCGCGATGTTGGTTCTTCGGCGTCGCGACACTCTTATTCTAGAAAAACATCAGAAGTAATTTCCCAGTACGCGTCGTGACGCCAGGTGTACTAGTCGTGATGCCAGACTATTTGTCAGGACTCAAATCAACTTCATCATCACTCTAAGTTTATACAACCCCACTCAAGCCTTAACACAAGATAAACACACCAAATATCATCAATTACATCTTCTAACACCCTTTCTTATCCATTCTATAGGTCTCATCATAATTTCATACTTATAGATTTTACAACTCGAGGGGTTCCACAAAATCTTAGCTTCCTTAACCCAATAACACCATCTATTCATCATCATAACCAAGTTAACAACATACTATAATCATCAAATCATCAAAACTCAATAATTTTATATTTGGGTCAAGTCTTACTCACATTGAATTCAACTTTTCATCACAATAGGGTTTCCAAGCTCCTCTTTCTCACTCTTAGACTTGAATGATGGTAGACCTATTCTAGGTTATCTTGAAAATTTAGCAAGAAAATGAAACTTTTTCCCTTCTCTCTAAGGGAATTCGGCCAAGAAGGGAAAGTGAAAGGTTTCCATTTTTATTTTTGTTTCTTTAATGGCTAAGAAATTTCTAGAAAAGTCTTGAGTGTTTGATTCTTTTTCAGAAAATAGGGGACTTGGGCCAAATTATGAATTTCTTGTTGGGCTTAGACTTGGGCTAAACTCTTCCTAACTTTGATTATGGCCCAATTGTTACAACAAAATTAGTTGGGCTTGACTTAAGGTTGGCCCACTAAGTCGTCCCTCAAATTCCCGCTAGTGCCCCGGGAAAAATTTTATCTGAGTCACCAAGTCACCACTCTGGTTAGGCTATAAAATTTCATGTCGTTACAGAACCATTACCTATTGTTGATGATAATAATTTTTCTCATGCACCTATATTTCCTCAACCATTAAAAACAAAGAAATTGAAATATTCCCCAGAGATATATGAAATATTCAAACAGGTGAAGGTCAATATTCCTTTGTTAGATGCCATCCAACAAATACCATCTTATGCCAAATTTCTGAAAAACTTATGCACCATTAAGAAAAACAGGTAAGAAAGAAAGCTTTTCTAGCTGAACAGGTAAGTTCCATTCTCTCAACCAATAACGATTAAAAAATAAGGACCCTTGTTGTCCAACTATTTCATTGTATGATTGGAAATAAAAAAATTGAACATGCTTTGCTTGATCTTGGAGCCAGTGTCAATTTGCTTCCATTTTCGATTTACTAACAACTTAATATTGGAGAGTTAAAACCAACCTCAACTACTCTTTTACTTGCCGATAGATCAGTCAAGGTACCGAAAGGAATTATGGAAGATGTGTTATTACAAGTCGATAAACTCATATATCCTGTGGATTTTATTGTCTTGGAAACACAACCTGTAGTAGATAGTTATAAGCTAATTCATGTAATACTTGGTCAGCCATTTTTAGCAACAACTAATACTTTAATTAATTTCAGGAATGAAATCATGAATTTATCCATTGGCAATATGACGTTGGAGATTAATGTTTTTAACATGTGCAAACAATTATATGATGAGGAAAATGAAGATGAGAGCATGGACCTTATTGAACCAATTATGAATGAATATATTCAGAGGAGTTTATATGATCCTATGGAAATTTTTACAAATAATTTTCTTAAATCAAGTACACAATTGGATTCAGATATTTTTAATGATTTGTTTTACTTGATTCTACATAGGTACTGGAAGAAGATGAAGGAAAATAAAATTTTGAGGAACTAGATATACTTGAAGAAGAGAAACATGAAGAATCACCCAAATTGGAATTGTAGACTTTGCCAGAAGACTTGAAGTATGCATTTCTTGGAGATAAACAAACTTACCCTGCGGTAATTTCTTCTTCTCTGACAAGCGATCAAAAAGGTAAGTTGTTAAATGTGTTGAGAGAAGATAGACAGAGAATTGGATGTACGTTAAAATATATACAAGGCATTAATCCTTTAAAATAGACACGCAAAATACATTTCAAAGAAAATTTCAGGACACGTCGACCATCAAAAAAATGTTAAACCTTTATAAAAAATAAGTGGTTAAAACATAAGTCTTTAAATTTTTTTGGTTCATTCTTCTCTTACATACCTGACTTAAAGAAAAGCAACTATGTTAAGAAACAGAGAGCTAAACAATTAGGTGTTTGTTATAAATGCGTATGTTGGACGTGCAACACTCGTTGTCGTTCTTGAGGAATGATGTCTAATAATTGAAAAGAAAAAAATTAATCCATTAAAGATGGCTTGAGAATGGAGTCACTAGATAATATATCATTGACTCTTGAGACACATCTTAGTGGATTTGGTAGATTTATTCACAACTTACATATATAATTTCAAAAAGAAAGACAACAATACAGTCTCGGGAATCTGACTTTAAAATACCATATTTGCCAATTTATAAGAAAATTAGATAGAAAGCCTTTACTCGACCCATATAGGGTGTTCAAGCCGTTACTGGACAAAAAACCAGAGGAAGATGTGAACCAAAATCACAACTACCAGTACATATTTTTTTAATTTATTGCTTTGATTTCTTTTACTTTATTTTACTGTTTTGATTTCCTTTACTTTTTTCGACAGTATCTAAACTTTTTAACTTTCACGATCTATTTTATTGTTCATATGACAATTATTTTTTTGCTGGTACTAGTGCATTTATTACTCACCCTTTTTCAGGATCTATAAATTCAGCTCGTCATTTCTCTCTTCGACACATCTAGATAAGAGAGATAGCAAAAATGTAGACAACTTCAAGAAGACAAGTCATTAATATATGTGTGTTTTGTGGAACTAGCTCTGGAACTAAACCAGAAAATTGAGGCTGTAAAAGAATTCGGTAGAGTTATAGCGGAAAGAAACATGGAATTAGTATATGGCGGTGGCAATCTTGGATTGATGGGATGTGTTTCAAAGGCCGTGCAAGAAGGTATCAATCAAGTTTTGAGGATCATTCCAAAACTTTTGACAGAGGAAACCTCATCAGAAAATCAAATGGAGAAGAATGCATTGTCTCAAGTATGTCTGAAAGACTTACAATAGTTGTAGATTCAATTATCAATTCCACACTAACCATGTGATGTCTTCTAAACTCTACTTCTTCTTTTTCGGATATTGAGGACAATGTCTCAAATTGGTTGGAGAGAGATGATAGTTGACTAGATAGTTTTATTTCTATGCTACGCTGTTGTATTTTTCGTTTAAAAAAATCATTTTTTTTTTTATGTTTTATAAAAAGGTCTTCTTTTTATGTTGTTTTTGCTTTGTTGTTATTTTGTATGTAGAAAAAAATACACACAAACTAACAACAAATTTTTTAACTAACCAAGTGGAATTGTTGTTCAGAGGTAGCTGTGTAAGGGGATTTCACTCTTGAGACGCATCTCAAAATAATTCGTAACAAGTTATTTTTATTCCTTTCGTTTTGAATTATTTAAATTTATGAATTCTCCATAATATTGATTGATGAACACTAAAAAAATACAGATTTATTAAAAGAAAAAATCAATCATTTTACATTTGTAGTTTCATTAATCACTTAATTTAGCATATTAATTAAATTTATGTTTTATATATTTTTATTGTTATTTTTATCCAAAATTGCCCTCACCCATCTAATATCCATCCGATATGCATTATTCATACATCGCATCCATGTATTCACACAAAGCATGTTATCAATCAATCTAATCCAATTAATTAATCTGAAATTAATGACCATCCAATGTTCAAACAACGATTTGATTTTGCGCGAGTCCAACTCATTTTACGAATAAGTACTCAAAGTACGAATTCTCGAATTATATTAAACTACAACATTAAATCCAATTTAATTTGTATTTGATACTAATTCTATATTTAATTCCAAATTAAATAATTACACTTTATTAATGAGCGTTTGCGACTTAGATTCTAAATCGAATCTTCACGGGTCTCAAAGCCTAATTAACATCCAATGTCATTTAATTAAAGTCCAATGTGCATTCAATTAATTTCTTAAGGCTTGGACTTTGGTCAACATGGGTCAATCCCAAATACCAAAGCCCATTTAAGGAATCACCCTTATTAACCAAGAAACCAATTTAGGCCCATTAGGCCCAATTAAAATTTTAAAGGTCCATTTAATTATATTTGGATTTTATGGAAATGGTTTTGGGCCTAATTGGATCCAACCAATTAACCTAAACAAAACTTGGCCCAACCAAGCCCATTAAGCCCAAATACAACTTTACAAGCCCAATTTCTAAATTAAGCCCAATTAATTAAATCACAAAATTCCAAATTTCACAATTAAATTAATCTAAGTGTATAGCCATAATTAATTACTCAAATTAATATTTCCAAAACACCAATTTACACAATTAATTATGCTTTTTATCATCAATACATGTCCAACAAAATTGAATAAAAAATCAATCATTTTCCATTCTAATTACCCACGGTAATTTGGGATTTAATGTCCGATTCCGAATTCAATCCAATTAAATCCTAAATCAACATTTACCAAGTCTTTCAAACTCATCCAATGATTCAAAAAAACAAAATCACCATGACATTAGGCTAAGCATACCATTCGGCCAAGCCAAGCATTTTGGGGAAAATTCATCCAATTCAATTTTCATCAAATTGACCATGCATAACATTATGTTATCATCATTCAAGCATATTCAAACAATCAATTTCATCAAAACATGCTCAAATCAATTTTACCCAATTTTACCCTAATTCCAATTTCATACTTAAACAAGGCTCAAGATACCATTGTTGGGTTTCTACTATAGTCCCAAGATCATTCAAGAAATGAAACATGTGTGAATACAATAAAGAAGTATGACGGGATCATACTTATAAAATTTTTTTCAAGCTTTTCCTCTAAGGTTCGGCCATGGCTCATTTCTTTGTGCTCCAAGTTTCGGTCAAGCTCCAAGCTTGGGAATGGATTTCATGCTCAAGGGTTTGTTTCCCTATCACCTTTGGATGACTCTTTAGTGTGCTAGCACTTGGAAAAAATTGCCATAAATTCTTCCATTACTCCTTGTGACTCTCGGCTTTGAGAGGAAAAATGAGAGAGAAGATGAGTTGGTGTGTTGTATTTTGGTTTTCCAAAAACTAAAACCAAAAAATATTTTCCAAAATTATGTATATGCCTTTCAAAAAGTCAAACAATATTTTGGAGCCAAAATTGCAATAAATGCCTACAACAACTCACATCACTATTCACATCAATCAATGATGACAAGTATCACTTCACTCAAAGTGATGTGACTTCCATCACTTGATTGACTAGTAATTTGACGCTTGATGTGACTTGCGGGCTGCACTTGAATTCGAAATGCGATTGGGCCCGCAAACACTCCCGGGCTCGAGTTTTCTAATTCTGAATTAACGAATTTTATGTTGCGACGTAATTAAATCAAATTTAATTAAATAATTGTGCCTAGCAAAATTACTATTCACGTCGCTAGCGAATTAATTCTAAATTAACTCGTTCGCCCGAATTAAAATCTAATTTTAATTCCGCGTCGAAATCTATTTTCGTATAAAATATCGAATAAATTATTTTATCGATTAATTCCAAATTAATCGTTCTCTCTCTTTAAATAATATTTTATCCCAGATAAAATATCTCCGTAATTAATCCTAGATTAATTTTCACTCTCTAATAATTAATCCCAGATTAATTATATACGAGTCATACGTCATCGGTGAATCTTCGGAAGAGACCCATGAGATCCCCGGATATGTTGGCAGTAAATCAGGTCGTCGGACTATCCGAACACGTACGTACATAGTACTACATTTTTACCGATTTACAAGACATGGTTGGCTTCTAGCAAAGCACCGTGCATACCCAATTCTCAAGAAATATTCTTAAAGGAATATGTAATCTTTATCAGGTGTAGTATACGTAGTATTACGTATTGCGATCCATCATCGGATGTCACGTGCTAGGCCTGGGGCTGGAATTGTGTCTGCCCCATACGAAGCACATATCGGATCTCTGGTAACTAGTCTTCATAATCAGATAAACATGACCTAGTCATAATATCCTGATAGCTGCAATATAAAAGAGCACCAGTTTCCGTATCCTACGTGATTATCATCTCCACTATGACTGGAGTGATACATCCATCTTGACATCATACCCAATACACTACGATTCTCAATATACCCATAAGAGGCGTACATAGAACCTGTTAAAGCCCTGGACGACCAAAACCAAAGTATATTGATTGTTGCAAGTATTAGCGGTGCAAGTCTCAGGTTAAGACCAAATACACCTACCCTGATTCAGACTTCCATAGACACATAATCATACTACCAATGGAATTCTGAGGGGTCTATCCAGAGTGAAGCTGTTTCTGTACCATCGGTAAACACAACCTCTTATTACACTTGCATGAGTATCCAATACCCAAATATATGAGAACTATGCCGTTATGCTCCCTCAATGCGCACAAGTGTAATACTAGGCTATTCCGCATTATCGATGTCTAATCTCGATAATATTACGACTAGGGATATTTAATGATTAAACCTTCGTGGATTGATACTGTCTCATATCATCTCAATCCGAAACTAATCATAAGGTATTTTTATCATTTATATATCTTGGTAATCTAATTACAAATGATAAAAGAGCAATTTCCTTTGTCACAAAGTTAATTTGTACAACAACACCATGATCTGTACAAATAGTGATGCTATGGGTCATAATTGTCCAAAAATCTCCCACTTGGCCTATAGCCAATCACTAAAGTTTCCTACATCCGAACTATGTACGGTTCGCTCAAACTTCTGCTGAGGAAATGCTTTCGTCAGCGGATTTGCAAGGTTATTATCTGATGCGATTTATTCGATCATCACATCGCCACGATGTATGATTCGAACGAATCAGATGAATATTTTAAGTATATATCTGGATCGTTGATGAGACCAATAATTCTTTAGCCTGTGCTGTAGCTTAGCTCAGCTGCTAATAGAATTACTCATAATCTGATTAGGATTATTATTAATCCAAAAGGCTTCTATTGTGCCTCAGCTGCAGCAATATTCCGCTTTTGTTGTTTATTAGACAACAGTATCTTGCTTGGAAGATTTCCAGCTCACTGTTCCGTTATTCAAACTTTATAGTACCTTTATTACGACTTATAGTCATTTTTATCGGTTAGGAAACTTTTAGCAGTGAACCCAGTCACTTCAAGTTATCCTTCTCCATAGTATAAGAAAGCATCCTTAGTTCATCTAAGATACTAAAGGATGTTCTTAACATCAATCCAGTGACTATCACTTGGATTGGCCTGATTGTGACTCCATATGCTCAAAGCATATGAGACGCCAGGTCGCGTACATTTATTTCTATGTATGAGTTCTCGGAGAGTGCTAACAACCTTTAGATCTATCCTAGTAGATCTTTATTCCTAGAATAAAGGTTGTCTCTCCCAGGAATTCTACGGAGAATTTTTCATGAAAGCCAAGCTTTCACCGATTGTATTATGGGAATTTCACTTCCAAGAAATGATATATCATCATTATTTAGGACATTCATTGTTAGTGCGCTCCCACTAACCCTCTTATATACACAAGAATCATTTTCATTTTGAATTAAATCATACACCATCATGATTACATCAAAACGATATAGTTCCAAGAACACAATGTTGATAACGATACCTTTTCGCTACAAGCCTAGCTTTGTACGTTGGTATGTTGCCATCCATGTATGTATTCCTTGAAGACTTATACAATACCAATAGGCACAATGCCTTCCGGTACATCAACCAGTGTCCAAACTTGGTTGGTATACATGGAATCCATTTCGGACTTCATGGCACTTTGCCATAATAGGGAGTCGATACCTTGTATCACTTCCTCATACATAGTCAGTTCGTATTCCTCAACAAGATTGACATCTTTACGAGGTGAGATCAGAAACCCATACCTCTCAGGTTGTTTTCTGACTCTCTCCGACTTACATGTTTCTTGTGTATTCGAAGATTATTGGTATAGTTTCATCCTTGATGAACTATTTGTGTTCCATTAAGGACTCGGTGCCTGGAACAGTATTACTTCGATTTTCATCGAGTCTTACTTTCTTCCCTCTTACCACTGCATATAGGTATTCCTCTTAGGAAAACCGCATGGTGAGCAATAATTACATTGTTCTCTAGTGAGTTGTATAAGAGCTATACTTAGGTTTCCCTAGGATAACCTACAACTTAGGCACTTATCCGATTTGGGTTCTAGTTTGGTATCATCCAAACGTATGCCCATCATTCCCAAATCTTCAGGAATGAGAAAATCAAGTTTCTTTCTTGTTCATATCTAATATGAAGTCTGTCAAACAAAATTTTTTCTGGAACCTTATTCAAAATAAGTTTTGCACTGTTTAATGCGTATCCCTTGAAGGAAATGGTAGCTCCGAGCGACTCATGATTAACCTTATCATGTCCAACAAAATTTGGTTTCTTTGTTCGGACACACCGTCAAATTGACGTGTTCCGAGAGGAGTCCTCATTGAAAGAATACTATCCTCTTTCAAGTATTTGAGAAACTTATTGCTTAAGTATTTTCCATCATGGTCAAACCGTGACGGTTTTAATACTTTAGCCGATCTGTCTGTCAACTTCGTGTCGAAACTCTTTGAATTATCAAAAGTTTCCGATTCGTGTTTCATAAGAAACACATAACTATAACGCGATTGCCACATCCGTAAAGGTTACGAATCGTTCAAATCCACCTCTAGCCTAGCTAGATATGGGCCCATTTTCGTCACTATGAACGAGGGCTAACAGATTGGTGGCACTTACACTTTTACCAAGTAAAAGGTTTTTTTAGGCACTTTGCCTAATAAACTAGATTCGTAGACATTATTTGAATAGAATCAAATCCGTCATAGTATCCATTCTTCGAAAGTGTGGATATACGTTTTGGGTTTCTATTAAGTCCCAAGATCGATTTCAAGCAAGAAAAACATGTGTGAATACAACAAAGAAGCATGGCATAATCATACTTACATTGATCGGATTGCGATACGAGGAACAAAAACTTTTCTCCCCTCTATGGTGTTCTCGGCAGTGGGCTGTTTTTGAGCTCCTCCATTTTCGGTCAACCTCCATTGATGGATCTCCAAACTCCAGGCTTTGCAAATGGTGATTCCATGCTCATAAGTTGGTTTCCCTATCACTTTCGCAAGACTCCGGATGTGTGCTAGCACTCTTGAAATTTTGCCACAAAATTTCTATTTCCCTTGATGAACCTCACGGCTTTGAAGGAAAATATTGGGAGAGAATTTTGGCCTTTGGCCGATTCTTGTGTAAGAAGAAAAGAGAGAGTTTTCTTTTTGTTTTCTAAAAACAATAATAATGAAAAAGCTTTACAAAAATTTGGTATATCATTTCCAAAAGTCAAACCAAATTTTGGAGCCAAAAATCTCATTAAATGCCTCACAACCACTTCTTTCAAGAATAGTGACTGCATGTCAATCACTCAAAGTGACAAGACAACCATCACTTGAATGACGTGCGATGTGATGCGACGCGTGATGTGACTTGTTGTCCGCACTAGAATTCGAAATGCGAGTGGGCCCGCAAACACTCCCGAGATTAGGTTCGCTAATTCCAAATTAACGATTTTTCCGTTGCGACGTAATAAAATAATTATGCCTAGCAAAATTACTATTCAAGTCGCTAGCGAATTAATTCTAAATTAACTCGTTCCCCCAAATTAAAATCTAATTTTAATTCCGCGTCGAAATCTATTTTCGTATAATATATCGAATACATTATTTTATCGATTAATTCCAAATTAATCGTTCTCTCTTTAAATAATATTTTATCCCAGATAAAATATCTCCGTAATTAATCCTAGATTAATTTTCTCTCTCTAATAATTAATCCCATATTAATTATATACGAGTCATACGTCATCGGTGAATCTTCGGGAAGCGACCCATGAGATCCCCGGATATGTTGGTAGTAAATCCGGTCGTCGGACTATCCGATCACGTACGTACCTAATACTACGTTTTTATCGATTTACAAGACTTGATTGGCTTCTAGCAAAGCACCGTGCATACACAATTCTCCAGAAATATTCTTAAAGGAATATGTAATCTTTATCAGGCGTAGTATACGTAGTATTGCGTATTGCGATCCAGCATCGGATGTCACGTACTAGGCCTGGGGCTGGAATTGTGTATGCCCCGTACGAAGCACATATCGGATCTCTGGTAACAAGTCTGTATAATCGGATAAACATGACTAGTCATAATATCCCGATAGTTGCAACATAAAAGAGCAACAGTTCCGTATCCTACGTGATCATCATCTCCACTATGACTGGAGTGATACTTCCATCTTGACATCACACCCAATACACTACGATTCTCAATATACCCGGAAGAGGCGTACATAGAACCTGTTAAAGCCCTGGATGACCAAAACCAAAGTATATTGATTGTCGCAAGTATTAGCGGTGCAAGTCTCAGGTTAAGACCAAATACACCTACCCTGATTGAGACTTCCATAGACACATAGTCATACTACCAATGGAATTCCGAGGGGTCTATCCAGAGTGAAGCTATTTCCGTACCATCGGTAAACACAACCTCTTATTACACTTGCATGAGTATCCAATACCAGAATATATAAGAACTATGCCGTTATGCTCCCACAATGCGCACACGTGTAAGACTAGTATATTCCACATTATCGATGTCCAATCTCGATAATACTATGACTAGGGATATTTAATGATTAAACCTTCGTGGATTGATACTGTCTCATATCATCTCAATCCAGAACTAATCATAAGGTCCTTTTAACATTTATATATCTTGGTAATCTAATTACAAATGATAAAAGATTAATTTCCTTTGTCACATAGTTAATTTGTACAACAACACCATGATCTGTACAAATAGTGATGTTATGGGTCATAATTGTCCAACAATCTCCCACTTGGCCTATAGCCAATCACTCAAGTTTCCTACATCCGAACTATGTACGGTTCGCTCAAACTTCTGCTAAGGAAAGGCTTTCGTCAGCGGATTTGCAAGGTTATTATCTGATGCGATTTATTCGATCATCACATCGCCACAATGTATGATTCGAACGAATCAGATGAATATTTGAAGTATATATCTGGATAGTTGATGAGACCATTAATTCTTTAGCCTGTGTTGTAGCCTAGCTAAGCTTCTAACAGAATTACTCCTAATCTGATTAGGATTATTATTAATCCAAAAGGCTTCTATTGCTGCTTCAGCTGCAACAATATTCCGCTTTTGTTGTTTATTCGGCAACAATATATTGCTTGGAAGATTTCCAGCTCACTGTTCCGTTATTCAAACTATATAGTACCTTTATTACGACTTATAGCGTTTTTATCGGTTAGGAAACTTGCAGCAGTGAACCCAGTCACTTCAAGTTATCATTCTCCATCGTATAAGAAAGCATCCTTAGTTCATCTAAGATACTAAAGGATGTTCTTAACATCAATCCAGTGACTATCACTTGGATTGGCCTGATTGTGACTCCATATGCTAAAAGCATATGAGACGCCGGTCGCGTATATTTATTTCAATGTACGAGTTCTCGGAGAGTGCTAACAACCTTTAGATCTATCCTAGTAGATCTTTATTCCTAGAATAAAGGTTGTCTCTCCCAAGAATTCTACGGAGAATTTTTCATGAAAGCCAAGCTTTCACCGATTGTATTATGGGAATTTCACTTCCAAGAAATGATATATCATCATTATTTAGGACATTCATTGTTAGTGCACTCCCACTAACCCTCTTATATACACAAGAATCATTTTCGTTTTGAATTAAAGCATACACCATTATGATTACATCAAAAAGATATAGTTCCAAAAACACAATGTTGATAACGATACCTTTTCGCTACAAGCCTAGCTTTGTACGTTGGTATATTGCCATCCATGTATGTCTTCCTTGAAGACTTATACAATACCAATAGGCAAAATGCCTTCCGGTAGATCAACAAGTGTCCAAACTTGGTTGGTATACATAAAATCCATTTCGAACTTCATGGCACTTTGCCATAATAGGGAGTCGATACCTTGTATCACTTCCTCATACATAGTCAGTTCGTATTCCTCAATAAGATTGACATCTTTACGAGGTGAGATCAGAAACCCTTACCTCTCAGGTTGTTTTCTGACTCTCTTCGACTTACATGGTTCTTGTGTATTCGAAGATTATTGGTATAGTTTCATCCTTGATGAACTATTTGTGTTTCATTAAGGACTTGGTGTCTGGAACAATGTTACTTCGATTTTCATCGAGTTTTAATTTCTTCCCACTTACCACTGCATATAGGTATTCCTCTTAGGAAAACCGCATGGTGAGCAACAATTACATTGTTCTCTAGTGAGTTGTATAAGTACTATACTTAGGTTTCCCTAGGATAACCTACAACTTAGGCACTTATCTGATTTGGGTTCTAGTTTGGTATCATCCAAATGTATGCCCAGCATTCCCAAATCTTCAGGAATGAGAAAATCATGTTTCTTTCCTATTCATATCTAATGTGAAGTCTGTCAAACAGATTTTTATGGAACCTTATTCAAAATAAGTTTTGCACTGTTTAATGCGTATCCCTTGAAGGAAATGGTATCTCAGAGCGACTCATGATTAACCTTATCATGTCCAACAAAATTTGGTTTCTCTGTTCGGACACACCGTCAAATTGACGTGTTCCGAGAGGAGACCTCATTGAAAGAATACTATACTCTTTCAAGTATTTGAGAAACCTATTGCTTAAGTATTTTCCATCATGGTCTAACCGTGACGGTTTTAATACTTTAGCCGATCTGTCTGTCAACTTCGTGTCGAAACTCTTTGAATTATCAAAAGTTTCCGATTTGTGTTTCATAAGAAACACATAAACATAACGCGATTGCCACATCCATAAAGGTTACAAAGTGTTCATATCCACCTCTAGCTTAGCTAGATATGGGCCCATTTTCGACACTATGAACGAGGGCTAACAGATCGGTGGCACTTACATTTTTACCAAGAAAAGGTATTTTAGGCACTTTGCCTAATAAACTAGATTCGTAGACATTATTTGAATAAAATCAAATCCGTCATAGTATCCATTCTTCGAAAGTGTGGATATACGTGTTGGGTTTCTATTAAGTCCCAAGATCGATTTCAAGCAAGAAAAACATGTGTGAATACAACAAAGAAGCATGGCAGAATCATACTTACATTGTTCGGATTACGATTCGAGGAACAAAAACTTTTCTCCCCTCCATGGTGTTCTCGGCAGTGGGCTGTGTTTTAGCTCCTCCATTTTCGGTCAACCTCCATTGATGGATCTCCAAGCTCCAAGCTCCAAGCTTTGCAAATGGTGATTCCATGCTCACAAGTTGGTTTCCCTATCACCTTCGCAAGGCTCCGGATGTGTGCTAGCACGCTTGAATTTTTGCCACAAAATTTCTATTTCCCTTGATGAACTTCACGGCTTGAAAGGAAAATTTTGGGAGAGAATTTTGGCCCTTGGCCGATTCTTGTGTAAGAAGAAAAGAGATAGAGTTTTCTTTTTGTTTTCTAAAAACAATAATAATGAAAAAGCTTTACAAAAATTTGGTATATCATTTCCAAAAGTCAAACCAAATTTTGGAGCCAAAAATCTCATTAAATGCCTCACAACCACTTCTTTCAAGAATAGTGACTGCATGTCAATCACTCAAAGTGACAAGACATCCATCACTTGAATGACGTGCGATGTGATGCGACGCGTGATGTGACTTGTGGGCCGCACTTGAATTCGAAATACGAGTGGGCCCGCAAACACTCCCGGGATTGGGTTCGCTAATTCCAAATTAACGATTTTTCCGTTGCGACGTAATTAAATAATTATGCCTAGCAAAATTAAATAATTAATTCTAAATTAAATCGTTCGCCCAAATTAAAATCTAATTTTAATTCCGCGTCGAAATCCAATTTCGTATAATATATCGAATATATTATTTTATCGATTAATTCCAAATTAATCGTTCTCTCTCTTTAAATAATATTTTATCCCAGATAAAATATCTCCGTAATTAATCCCAGATTAATTTTCTCTCTCATATAATTAATCCCAGATTAATAAAGTGCGAGTCGTACGTCATCGGTGAATCTTCGGGAAGCGACCCATGAGATCCCCGAATATGTTGGCAGTAAATCGGGTCGTCGGACTATCCGAACACGTAGATACCTAGTACTATACTTTTACCGATTTACAAGACATGGTTGGCTTCTAGCAAAGCACCGTGCCTACCCAATTCTCCAGAAATATTCTTACTGGAATATGTTATCTATATCAGACGTAGTATACGTAGTATTGCGTATTTCGATCCAGTATCGGATGTCACGTGCAAGGTCTGGGGCTGGAATCGTGTCTGACCCGTACGAAGCACATATCAGATCTCTGGTAACCAGTCTCTATAATCGGATAAACATGATCTAGTCATAATATCCCGATAGCTGCAACATATAAGAGAACCAGTTTTGTATCCTACGTGATCATCATCTCTACTATGACTGGAGTGATACTTCCATCTTGACATCACACCCAACACACTACGATTCTCAATATACCCAGAAGAGGCGTACACAGAACCTGTTAAATCCCTGGACAACCAAAACCAAAGTATATTGATTGTCGCAAGTATTAGCGGTGCAAGTCTCAGGTTAAGACCAAATACACCTACCCTGATTCGGAATTCCATGGACACATAGTCATATTACCAATGGAATTCCGAGGGGTCTATCCAGAGCGAAGTTGTTCCCGTACCATCGGTAAACACAACCTCATATTACACTTGCATGAGTATCCTATACCCAAATATATGAGAACTATGCCGTTATGCTCCCACAATGTGCACAAGTGTAATACTAGTCTATTCCGCATTATCGATGTCCAATCTCGATAATACTACGACTATGGATATTTAATGATTAAATCTTCGTGGATTGATATTGTCTCATATCATCTCAATCCGGAACTAATCATATGGACCTTCTATCATTTATACATCTTGGTAATCTAATTACAAATGATAAATGAGCAATTTCATTTGTCACATAGTTAATTTGTACAACAACACCATGTTCTGTAAAAATAGTGATGTTATGGGCCATAACTGTCCAACAATCTCCCACTTGGCCTATAGCCTATCACTCAAGGGTCCTACACCCGAACTATGTACGGTTCACTCAAACTTATGCTAAGGAAATCATTTCGTCAGCGGATTTGCATAATTATCATCTGATGCGATTTATTCGATCATCACATCGCCATGATGTATGATCCGAACGAATCAGATGAATATTTGAAGTATATATATGGATCCTTGATGAGACCATTAATTCTTTAGCCTGTGCTATAGCCTAGCTCAGCTGTTAACAGAACTACATCTAATCTAATTAGATTTATTATCAATCCAGAAGGCTTCTTTTGCTCCCTCAGCTGCAACAATAATCCAGTTTTGTTGTTTATTCGGCAACAGTATCTTGCTTTGAAGTTTCCGATATTCAAACTTTATAGTACCTTTATTACGACTAATAGTCGTTTTTATCGGTTAGGAAACTTGCAACAGTGAACCCAGTCACTTCAAGTTCTCTTTCTCCATAGTATAAGAACGGCATCCTTAGTTCATCTAAGATACTAAAGGATGTTCTTAACATCAATCCAGTGACTATCACTTGGATTGGCCTGATTGTGACTCCATATGCTCAAAGCATATGAGACACCAGGTCGCGTACATTTATTTCAATGTACGAGTTCTCGGAGAGTGTCAACAGCCTTTAGATCTATCCCAGTAGATCTTTATTCCTAGAATAAAGGTTGTTTCTCCCAAGATTCTACGGAGGATTTTCATGAAAGCCAAGCTTTCACCGATTATATTATGGGAATATCATTTCCAAGAAATGGTATGTCATCATTGTTTAGGACAATCACTGTCAGTGCGCTCCCACTAACCTCATTATATACACAAGAATCATTTTTTGTTTTGAATTAAATCATACACCATTATGATTACATCAAAACGATGGTTCCAAGAACGCAATGCTTGCTTCAATCTATACATGGATCGAATAACCTGCAAACCTTGTTTGTTGTTTTGGTACGACAAAACCGTCAGGATGTTGTAAACATCCTCCAAAAGGTTTACGTTAAGGAAAGCGGTTATGGCATTCACCTGTCACATTTCATAAATGAAACATACAGCATCAGCAAGCATTATCCAAATGGATTTACCAATGGCAACAGGTAAAAGGTTTCATCATAATCGACACAATGTTGATAACGATACCTTTTCGCTACAAGCCTAGCTTAGTACGTTGGTATGTTGCCATCCATGTATGTCTTCCTTGAAGACTTATATAGTACCAATAGGCACAATGCCTTGCGGTACATCAACTAGTGTCTAAACATAGTTGGTATACATGGAATCCATCTCGGACATCATGGCACTTTGCCATAATAGGGAGTCGATACCTTGTATCACTTCTTCATACGTAGTCGGTTTGTCTTCCTCAATAAGATTGACATCTTTATGAGGTGAGATCAGAAACCTATACCTCCCAAGTTGTTTTCTGACTCTCTCCAACTTACGCGGTTCTTGTGTATTCGAAGATTATTGGTATAGTTTCATCCTTGATGAACTATTTGTGTTCCAATGAAGAATTGGTGCTTGGAACAGTATTACTCCGATTTTCATCGAGTTTTACTTTCCTCCACTTACCACTGCATATAGGTATTCTTCTTAGGAAAACCGCATGGCGAGCAACAATTACATTGTTCTCTAGTGATTTGTATAAGTACTATATTTTTTTTTCCCTAGGATAACCTACAATTTAGGCACTTATCCGATTTGGGTTTTATTTTGGTATCATCCAAGATTATGCCTAGCATTCCTAAATCTTCAGGGATGTGAAAACCCAGTTTCTTTCCTGTTCATATCTAATATGAAGTCTGTCAAACATATTTTTATGGAACCTTATTCAAAATAAGTTTTGCACTGTTTGTGCTTATTCGTTAAAGGAAATGGTAGCTCAGAGTGACTCATGATTAACTTTACTATGTCCAACAAAATTCGGTTTCTCCGTTTGGACACACCGTCAAACTGACGTGTTCCGAGAGGAGTCCTCATTGAAAGAATACTATACTCTTTCAATTATTTGAGAAACTTATTGCTTAAGTATTTTCCATCAAGGTCTAACCGTGACGGTTTAATACTTTAGCCGATCTGTTTGTCTACTTCGTGTCGAAACTCTTTAAATTAATCAAAAGTTTCTGATTCGTGTTTCAAAAGAAACACATAACCATAACGCGATGCCATATCCGTAAAGGTCACAAAATATTCATATCCAGTTCTAGCCTAGCTAGACATGGGCCCACTCATGTCGCTATGAACGATTCGTTGACATCATTTGAATATAATCAAATTTGTCCTAGTACCCACTCTTCGAAGTGTGGATATACGAGTCTTGTTAATTGTGTCCCAGACAACAATGCCACATATAAGTCTCATCTGATTAATTCAGTTTGAGCTATTTGTTTGTCATGTCATATGTTTGAGATTTCTTTATATTCAAAATATAAATTCTGTTATTCATATCTAATGTGTTTATCTCAATATCATCTTTATAAAATGAAACACTTTAGTGTTCTAGAATATAAAGGTATATCCGCAACGGATTATACCCAATATAGAGATACTGTTTCTAGTCAAACTAGTTACTTTCTAACAGTCATAATTAAGTACATACCCGAAGGGTAGTTCCTAAATTTAGGTTTCTACGGTTAAAATAGCGACTCTCGTCCCATTTCCGACTCGCAGATAAATTCAACTGAAGTTAGTATCTTGCAACCAGCAGATTCTGCACACCAGTACATATTTATGTACCACTTTTAGTATCTAAAATCCAATTTTAATACTAGTAGTGAACATATTTATAACCAACATTCTTGAAGTCGGAGCCTTGCACCGTCTTCAATTCCTTCATGTCTGCCTTGTCCATACGGCAGTCACGCTTCAGTGACCCCGTTTGCCACAATTTAGGCAGACATCTTGGATATGTCCTTTTGTCTTCCCAGAAGATTATCATGATTTTTCCTTTGCCCATTTTCCACATTCCAGAAGCCTTTGGCCAAGCCTTGGCCTTCTAGAATGTCGAAGTAAGATGCGCCTTGCGCTTCTTGCCCTATTGCAAACTCTGGCTTGTCTCCTAGAGTATAGCCATTAACTCTCCAGAGTTTACTATTGCAATTTAGTACTTCCCAATTTGAAAATTAAAGTCGTTTAATACATTTTCCACCCAGGATTATTTTTAAAACTAATCTTTCAGTTTATCTTGATTCTAATAGTCCAACTATTTAATCAACGATTTTAGGTACTATTTATTATAATGATTACTATAGTCTAACTATATAATCAACTATAATTAAAATTAGTTAAATTCAATTATATTGATTACTATAATCCAATTATAAAATCAACTATTAATTGAAATTAGTTAATTCAAATATTTGATTACTATAATCCAATTATATAATCAACTATAAATGAAATAGTTTGAATACAGTCCAACTGTTTATTAAAACAACAAATAAATATTAGTCCAACTAAGAAATAATTAATTTATTTGACGAAAAAGTGAAATGAGCGCATATGGCAAGTAACTAAACAAATATTGCAAATTTAATACTTACTTTCCTCCACTATTTTTCGGCGAGCCTCTAACCCTCTGTTGAGTACTCGGGAAACCTTGTTTCCTAGTGGGCTAGGATCCCGTTAAATCACACATTCTTGACTTTGGCCAACAAATTGTATGATAATTAACTAGGTAGATCTCTAAGATCAATTGGATCTCATCCAATTCCTAGATCCAGTAGGTGGATATCCAAGTCTGAAACATATATCTTATATATGCCAATATATCCAATATATTCCCTAACCTTTTCCTCTGAATCAACTAAGCCTTGGCTTTGGCACAACAAACTTACTGATCCCAGTTAAGCGGAATCCACTGACTTTGGAAAGCTTCATAATCGATGTCGATGGACAAGAAGTGATCTCAACTTTGGCCAACAAATCCCAACTTGGACAAGACACCGATATGGAACAAAGCCTTCATGATTCAAACACATCCGCGATGGACAAAGGCCTTGACTTTGGCCAATAACCAGTGCCAATCTTGGATCTTGAGTAAGAATCACTCAATGGAAGGAAAAATGCTTAATATGTGGTGATGATTTTTCACGTAATTGGCAACCAATTAATTATCTTTGTTAAGGTCTCATCATCATACACCCTTTAACATGCATTCTAAACACATAATAAGGCGCATATAAATAAATATAATAATGATATGCGGTTGGATATTTAACACATTGTTCCTAGAACAAATCTCTCCATTTCCTCTCTCCCGATAGCACAAGTATTACTTCTACCCGATTACATAACAATTCTAAAGAAACCTCATTTACATTGAGGGAATATGTGAGAAGAGAAATACACATAGTCAAGAGGTAATAGGCTAGACATGCATGTCCAATTAATAAATTCTAAATTTATTACAACAATTTCCAAAATTGCCCTCACCCATCTAATATCTATCCGATATGCATTATTCATACACATACATCTATGTATTCACACAAGCATGTTATCAATCAATCTAATCCAATTAATTAATCTGATAATTAATGACCATCCAATGTTCAAACAACGATTTGATTTTGCGCGAGTCAAACTCGTATTGCGAATAAGTACTCAAAGTACGAATTCTTGAATTAAATTAAACTACAACATTAAATCCAATTTAATTTGTATTTAATACTAATTCATTATTTAAGTCCAAATTAAATATTTACACTTTTAAAGTACATTTACGACTTAGATTCTAAATCTAATCGTTACGGATCTCAAAGCCCGATTAACATCCATGTTAATTTAATTTAAAGTCCAATGGGCTTTTAATTAATTTCTAAGGCATGGAATTTTGGTCAACATAGGTCAAACCCAAATATCAAAGCCCATTTAAGGAACACCCTTATTTGCCAAGAAACCAATTTAGGCCCAATTAAAATTAAAGGTCCATTAAGTCATAATTGGACTTTATGGAAATGGTTTT
Organism: Zanthoxylum bungeanum; assembly: GCA_019454045.1. Classification (NCBI taxonomy): domain Eukaryota; kingdom Viridiplantae; phylum Streptophyta; class Magnoliopsida; order Sapindales; family Rutaceae; genus Zanthoxylum; species Zanthoxylum bungeanum. The sequence goes on from SKCR01020787.1 coordinate 118,767, forward strand.
GGGCCCAATTGGATCCAACCAATTAGCCTAAACCAACTTGGCCCAACCTAGCCCATTAAGCCCAATTACAACTTTTCAAGCCCAATTCCAAATTTGGCCCAATTAATTAACTTACAAAATTCCAAATTTCACAATTAATTAATTTAAAGTGTATGCCATAATTAATTAACCAAATTAACATTTCCAAAATACTAATTCCCTCAATTAATTATGCTCATTATCATCAACACATGTCCAACACATTTGAATCAAAAAATCAATCATTTTCATTCTAAGAAGTCTCGGCATTTTAGGGGTTCTTATGTCTGATTCGGTTTTAATCCAATTAAATCCACAATCAACATTTTCCAAATGATTTCAACTCATCCAATGATCCAAATCAAAAAATACCATGAGTTAGGGCAAACATTCATATTCGGCCAAGCCTAAATTTTGGGCAAAAATTGATCCAACCAACTTTTCATGAAATTGATCATATAAAACTTCAATACATCATCATTCAAGCATACTCAATCAATCAATTTTATCAAATCATGCTTAAATTGATTTTACCCAAATTTTACCTTAAATTCATTTCATGCTCAAAATGGCTCAAGATACCATTGTTGGGTTTCTATTAAGTCCCAACAAAGAAGCATGGCGGAATCATACTTACATTGATCAGATTGCGATGCTAGGAACAAAAACTTTTCTCCCCTCCATGGTGTTCTCGGCAGTGGGCTGTTTTTGAGCTCATCCATTTTCGGTCAACCTCCATTGATGGATCTCCAAGCTCCAAGCTTTGCAAATGGTGATTCCATGCTCATAAGTTGGTTTCCCTATCACCTTCGCAAGACTCCGGATGTGTGCTAGAACTCTTGAAATTTTGCCACAAAATTTCTATTTCCCTTGATGAACCTCACGGCTTTGAAGGAAAATTTTGGGAGAGAATTTTGGCCCTTGGCCGATTCTTGTGTAAGAAGAAAAGAGAGAGAGTTTTCTATTTGTTTTCTAAAAACAATAATAATGAAAAAGCTTTACAAAAATTTGGTATATCATTTCCAAATTTATGTCCGATTCGGTTTTAATCCAATTAAATCAACAATCAACATTTTACAAATGATTTCAACTCATCCAATGATCAAAATCAAAAAATACCATGACTTAGGGCAAACATTCATATTCGGCCAAGCCTAAATTTTGGGCAAAAATTGATCCAATCAACTTTTCATCAAATTGATCATATAAAACTTCAATACATTATCATTCAAGCATACTCAATCAATCAATTTTATCAAATCATGCTCAAATTGATTTTACCCAAATTTTACCCTAAATTCATTTCATGCTCAAAATGGCTCAAGATACCATTGTTGGGTTTCTATTAAGTCCCAAGATCGATTTCAAGCAAGAAAAACATGTGTGAATACAACAAAGAAGCATGGCGGAATCATAATTACATTGATCGGATTGCGATGCGAGGAACAAAAACTTTTCTCCCCTCCATGGTGTTCTCGGCAGTGGGCTATTTTTGAGCTCCTACATTTTCGGTCAACCTCCATTGATGGATCTCCAAGCTCCAAGCTTTGCAAATGGTGATTCCATGCTCATAAGTTGGTTTCCCTATCACCTTCGCAAGACTCCGGATGTGTGCTAGCACTCTTGAAATTTTGCCACAAAATTTCTATTTCCCTTGATGAACCTCACGGTTTTGAAGGAAAATTTTGGGAGAGAATTTTGGCCCTTGGCCGATTCTTGTGTAAGAAGAAAATAGAGAGAGTTTTCTTTTTGTTTTCTAAAAGCAATAATAATGAAAAAGCTTTACAAAAATTTGGTATATCATTTCCAAAAGTCAAACCAAATTTTGGAGCCAAAAATCTCATTAAATGCCTCACAACCACTTCTTTCATGAATAGTGATTGCATGTCAATCACTCAAAGTGACAAGACATCCATCACTTGAATGACGTGCGATGTGATGCGACGCGTGATGTGACTTGTGGGCTGCACTTGAATTCGAAATCCGAGTGGGCCCGCAAATACTCCCGGGCTCGGGTTCGCTAATTCCAAATTAACGATTTTTCCTTTACTATTCACGTCAAGCAAATTAATTCTAAATTAATTCGTTCGCCCGAATTAAAATCTATTTTTAATTCCGCGTCGAAATCCAATTTCGTATAATATATCGAATATATTATTTTATCGATTAATTCCAAATTAATCGGTCTCTCTCTTTAAATAATATTTTATCCCAGATAAAATATCTTCGCAATTAATCCCAGATTAATTTTCTCTCTCATATAATTAATCCCAGATTAATAAAGTGCAAGTCATAGGTCATCGGTGAATCTTCGGGAAGCGACCCATGAGATCCCCAGATATGTTGGCAGTAAATCCGGTCGTCGGACTATCCGAACACGTACGTACCTAGTACTACGCTTTTACCGATTTACAAGACATGGTTGGCTTCTAGCAAAGCATCGTGCCTACCCAATTCTCCAGAAATATTCTTACTGGAATATGTGATCTATATCAGGCATAGTATACGTAGTATTGCGTATTTCGATCCATTATCGGATGTCACGTGCAAGGTCTGGGGCTGGAATAGTGTCTGCCCCGTACGAAGAACATATCGGATCTCTGGTAACCAATCTCTATAATCGGATAAACATGACCTAGTAATAATATCCTGATAACTGCAGCATATAAGAGAACCAGTTTCGTATCCTACGTGATCATCATCTCCACTATGACTGGAGTGATACTTCCATCTTGAAATCACACCCAACACACTACGATTCTCAATATACCCAGAAGAGGCGTACATAGAACCTGTTAAAGCCGTGGACGACCAAAACCAAAGTATATTGATTGTCGCAAGTATTAGCGGTGCAAGTCTCAGGTTAAGACCAAATACACCTACCCTGATACGGACTTCTATAGACACATAGTCATACTACCAATGGAATTCCGAGGGGTCTATCCAGAGTGAAATTGTTCCCGTACCATCGGTAAACACAACCTCCTATTACACTTGCATGAGTATCCTATACCCAAATATATGAGAACTATGTCGTTATGCTCCCACAATTCGCACAAGTGTAATACTAGTCTATTTCGCATTATCGATGTCCAATCTCGATAATACTACGACTAGGGATATTTAATGATTAAACCTTCGTGGATTGATACTGTCTCATATCATCTCAATCCGGAACTAATCATATGGACCTTCTATCATTTATACATCTTGGTAATCTAATTACAATTGATAAAAGAGCAATTTCATTTGCCACATAGTTAATTTGTACAACAACACCTTGATCTGTACAAATAGTGATGCTATGGGCCATAACTTTCCAACAAAACGAGTCTTGTTAATTATGTCCCAGACAACAATGCCACAAATAAGTTTCAACTGATTAATTCAGTTTGATCTGAACAAATAGAGATAATGTTTCTAGTCAAACTAGTTATTTTCTAACAGTTTCCTAATTTAAGTACATACCCGAAGGGTAGTTCCTAAACTTAGGTTTCTACGGTTAAAATAGCGACTCTCGTCCCGTTTCCATTTCACAGATCAATCTCAACTGATGTCAGTATCCTGCTTATCAGCAGATCCTGCACATCAATACATATTTTATGTACCACACTCAGTATCTAAAATCCAATTTTAATACTAGTAGCGAACATGTTTATGACAAACATATTTGAAGTCAGAGCCTTGCCCGTCTTCAATTCCTTCATGTATGCCTTGTCCATACGGCAGTCACGCTGCCAGTGACCCTGTTTGCCATAGTTTAGGCATACATTTTGGGATATGTCCTATGTCTTCCTAGAATATTATAATGACTTTGCCTTTGCCCCTTATCCACACCCCAGAAGCCTTTGGCCAAGCCTTGGCCTTCTGGGATGTCGAAGTAATATGCGCCTTGCGCTGCTTGCCCTATTGCAAATCTGGCTTTGTCTCCTTGAGTATAGCCATTAACTCTCTAAGAGTTTTCTAATGCAATTTGTACTTCTAAGATCTAAGGATAAATCTATGAAGATCCTTCAATTTCAATATCATACTATGAGGATCTAATCCTTAGTTCTGACTAAGAAATTAAGGAGTCTTTGCGGCAAGCATAACAGATTAAGCACTAAAGTTATCATCACATGAATATTCCAAATATCATGTTCTACTATTTGCTCAACTCCGGGCTTAGGCTCGAGACGTCACTCTATCAAATAAAGTAACTTCTCGGTCTCCAGGACTATCCTGAGAATTTATTCCCAATGTGAAAATTAAAGCCGTTTAAAAAACATTTTCTCCCAGGATTATGTTCTAAACGCTAATCTTTCATTTATCTTGTTTCCAATAGTCAACTATCAAATCAACGATTTTAGGTACTATTGATTATAATGATTACTATAGTCTAACTATATAATCAACTATAATTTAATAGGTTAAATTCAATTATATTGATTACTATAATCCAATTATAAAATCAACTATTAATTGAAGTAGTTTGAATACAGTCCAACTGTTTAATTTAAAACAACGATTAAATATTAGTTCAACTAATATATTAATTTATATTGACGAAAAATGAAATGAGCGCGTATTGGCAAGTAACTAAACGAATATTGCAAATTTAATACTTGCCTCCCACTATTTTTTGGCAAGCCTCTAACGCTCTGTGGAGTACTCGGGAAACCTTGTTTCCTAGTGGGCTAGAATCTCGTTAAATAACACACAATCTTGACTTTGGCCAACAAATTGTATGATAATTAACTAGGTAGATCTCTAAGATCAATTGGATCTCATCCAATTCCTAGATCCAGTAGGTGGACATCCAAGTCCGAAACATATATCTTATATATGCCAATATATCCAATATATTCCCTAACCTTTTTCCTCTGAATCAACTAAACCTTGGCTTTGGCACAACAAACTTAATGATCCCAGTTAAGCGGAACCCATTGGCTTTGGAAAGCTTCGTAATCGATGTCGATGGACAAGAAGTTATCTTGACTTTGTCCAACAAATCACAACTTGGACAAGACACCGATATGGAACAAAGCCTTCATGATTCAAATACATCCGCGATGGACAAAGGCCTTGACTTTGGCCAATAAACCAGTGCCAATCTTGGATCTTGAGTAAGAATCACTCAATGGAAGGAAAAACGCTTAATATATGTTGATGGTTTTTCGCGTAATTGGCAACCAATTAATTATCTTTGTTAGGTCTCATCACCATACACCCTTAAACATGCATTCTAAAAGCATAATAAGGTACGTAAATAAAATAATAATGATATGCGGATGGATACTTAACACATTTTGTTCCTAGAACAAATCTCTCCCTTTCCTCTCTCTCGCTAGCACAAATATTACTTCTACCCAATTACATAACACTTCTAAAGAAACCTCATTTACATTGAAAGGAATAGGTGAGAAGAGAAATACAAAGAGTCAAGAGGTAATAGGCTGGACACGCAGGTCCATTTAATAAATTCTAAATTTATTACAATAATTTCCAAAATTGCCCTCACCCATTTAATATCCATCCGATATACATTATTCATACATCACATCCATGTATTCACACAAAGCATGTTATCAATCAATCTAACCTAATTAATTAATCTTTGATTAGTGAGCATCCAAAGTTCAAACAACGATTTGATTTGCGCGAGTCCAACTCATTTCTTTGTACTCCAAGTTTCGGTCAAGCTCCAAGCTTGGGAATGGATTCCATGCTCAAGGGTTTGTTTCCCTATCACCTTTGGATGACTCTTTAGTGTGCTAGCACTTGGAAAAAATTGCCACAAATTCTTCCATTACTCTTCGTGACTCTCGGCTTTGAGAGGAAAAATGAGAGAGGAAATATTTTGGCCCTTGGCCGAAAATGGAGAATGAGAGGGGAGAGAGAAGATAAGTTGGTGTGTTGTAATTTGGTTTTCCAAAAACTAATACCAAAAAATGTTTTCCAAAATTATGTATATGCCTTTCAAAAAGTCAAACAATATTTTGGAGCCAAAATTGCAATAAATGCCTACAACAACTCACATCACTATTCACATCAATGATGACAAGTATCACTTCACACAAAGTGATGTGACTTCCATCACTTGATTGACTAGTGATTTGACGCTTGATGTGACTTGTGGGCCGCACTTGAATTTGAAATGCGAGTGGGCCCGCAAACACTCCCGGGCTCGGGTTTTCTAATTTCGAATTAACGAATTTTCTATTGCGACGTAATTAAATCATATTTAATTAAATAATTGTGCCTAGCAAAATTACTATTCACATCTCTAGCGAATTAATTCTAAATTAACTCGTTCGCCGAATTAAAATCTAATTTTAAATCCGCGTCGAAATCTAATTTCGTATAACATATCGAATACATTATTTTATCGATTAATTCCAAATTAATCATTCTCTCTCTTTAAATAATATTTTATCCCAGATAAAATATCTCTGTAATTAATCCTAGATTAATTTTCTCTCTCTAATAATTAATCCTAGATTAATTATGTACGAGTCATACGTCATCGGTGAATCTTCGGGAAGCAACCCATGAGATCCCCGGATATGTTGGCAGTAAATCCGCTCGTCGGACTATCCGAACACATACGTATCTACTACTATGTTTTTACCGATTTACAAGACATGGTTGGCTTCTAGCAAAGCACCGTGCCTACCCAATTCTCAGAAATATTGTTAAAGGAATTTGTAATCTTTATCAGGCGTAGTATACATAGTATTGCGTATTGCGATTCAGCATCAGATGTCACGTGCTAGGCCTGAGGCTGGAATCGTGTCTGCCCCGTACGAAGCACATATCAGATCTCTGGTAACTAGTCTCTATAATCGGATAAACATGACCTAATCATAATATCCCGATAGCTGCACCATAAAAGAGCACCAGTTCCGTATCCTACGTGATCATCATCTCCACTATGACTGAAGTGATACTTCCATCTTGACATCACACCCAATACACTACGATTCTCAATATACCCAGAAGAGGCATACACAGAACCTGTTAAAGCCCTGGACGACCAAACCCAAAGTATATTGATTGTCGCAAGTATTAGCGGTGTAAGTCTCAAGTTAAGACCAAATACACCTACCCTAATTCGGACTTCCATAGACACATATTCATACTACCAATGGAATTCCGAGGGGTCTATCCAGAGTGAAGCTATTTCCGTACCATCGTTAAACACAACCTCATATTACATTTGCATTAGTATCCAATACCCAAATATATGAGAACTATACCGTTATGCTCCCACAACGAGCACAAGTGTAATACTAGTCTATTCCGCATTATCGATGTCCAATCTCTATAATACTATGACTAGGGATATTTAATGATTAAACCTTCGTGGATTGATACTGTCTCATATCATCTCAATCAAGAACTAATCATAAGGACCTTTTATCATTTATATATCTTGGTAATCTAATTACAAATGATAAAAGAGCAATTTCCTTTGTCACATAGTTAATTTGTACAACAACACCATGATCTGTACAAATAGTGATGCTATGGGTCATAATTGTCCAACAGTAAAATAGTGAAAAAAAAGATATATAATGATATGACCCTGTACCATAAGGTTTTAAGATATACAAAAAGGGAAAGGTAAGAAAAGTTATAGAGCAGAGCTGATAAGCAACCTGGCAAGAATAGATGTATGTACATACTTTCCAGAGTTAAGGCTTGAGTACAAGAATCCCATTGCAGGACACACAATACTTTCAGAGACGAAAGATCACTATGTAAAACAAGTTTGAGTAAACAGCAGAAATTAAGATAAGAGGAAGATTAAAGTATGTTTATTAGAAGAAGGATAAATAATCAGTAATATTAAATAGTTGATGAAATAAAGATAGATGCGAGTACGTAGTCAGTTAAGCTAGTGACACGTGAATCTTGTGACCTATGGAAAGATCCCAAGTTTAAAGGGGATTCGAGGATGAATCCTATTTAAGGGGGGGGAATTTGTAACGACCGAGGATTTCAGCTAGTGAAACACTGTGAGAAGAGCATCATAAAATGTAAACCATGGTTGGAAACATATACTCTCATGGGATGACTATTGATAGATTCTTCGAGAATCCGACAATAGATGTTACGATGTTCCACTCCGGATAGCTCATGGTATTTGGGCCATAAATGTTTCATACGAACTCCGATTTTTTACGAATTTTATATCATCGGAAAGCTGAGATCGAGATCTACGACTTTCAAGTTGATTATTTTCCTAAATTCGAACTAGAAGTGAGCCAAAAACGTAGGTCAAAATTCTGGATGAACAGTGCCAGTGGACTCATCTAGAAAAGTCTCCAATATTCTCCAAATTTCCACATTTTTCTGCATCCTTCCAAATATCAAACAAACCCTTGTATATATAAGGAACACTATTCAAGGTTTCACAAAATAAGAAAAGAAATGAAGAAAGAAAACGTGAATGGAGGAAGAGAAGAAGAAGAAAAGAAAAGGAAGAGAAGAGAAGAGGAATAGAAGAAAAGAAGAAAAGAAAAGAGGAAAGAGGCAAAAGAAGAGTTCGCATCCATGAAGGCTTGGGAGGTGAAGGAAAACCAAAAGAATGAAGGTAAGGAAACCTTAATCCAAATCATAGATATTGGTGTTTTTGATAATTCATTGGCTGATGATATTTTTGTGTTACAGGAATTGATGCTTATGTAGGTTTAGTAGTAATGGTTTAGGGAAATCCCCAATTTGTTAAAATTGTGGAAATGAGATGAAGAATAGATGATAGGTTGAATATGATTGGCATTGAGATTGTTATTGATGGTATTTTAGAGATTGGTTGAGGTTATTTACTTGTGTGAGATATGGGTTAATTGTTAAGGAAATTGATGAAGGAAATAAAGAATTTAAGACAAAATTCTGGTGTTGTGTCGCGACGCAATCTGAGAAATTCTCAGGAATGCTTCTGGTGCATTATGTATCACGAAGCGAAGGGGGTTATGCGTCGCGATGTGCACGGTAAAAATCAGGACACCTCTCTGGATGATCCGCGTAGCGATGCGCCCAATAGAGTGTCGCGACGCGTGAATAAATTAATGCCCAAATCAATTCCAAGCCATTCCAGTTGCATTCGAACACGTAGAGACTACCCTTAGAGTCTCGTATCAACCTGTAAGTATATATTACATCATGTCATATGTTCGATACACTTTAGAGTGGTATTCCTTATTTGAATAAGCAACTTAACTTGATTTCGATCTGTATCCCTAGTCCTTTTCTAATCAAAAATTTCGATGATAGATCATCGCAGGAAATACAAGTTCGCCAGTGAAGTGAAGAAAGTCTATCAGAACTCCAAAACAGTGAGTGGACACTTCTCATTTCGAGTTGATTTTCTCATTGATTTATTATTTATGAAACGAGATTTACTTTTTCACCACTTAGGGCGTTAGCCATACTTGTTTTCAGTTTTATGACTAAATGAAATGTTTTTTACAATTTTGAGATTTAAAACATAAGTTTTATATTTTTTCGGGGCATGGGGGGAAAAACCCACACTAGTATGCAACTTGATATAGTTTGGAATTGACGGACAGAGAACATGTGTACATGTAGAGGACTGGGGGGACGACGATATATAACGCCCCTATATCCTAGATCAGGGCTAGTGGGACGGCGATACATAACGCCCCATAGACCCTAGTTTCAGAGCTTAGAGGGTAGCATAGATCCGCACCCCCAGTTCTAATTTGTGGCTTGGGGGACGATGATACGTAACGCCCCAAGACCACCAGTTTCAAGGACTGTAGTGGCATGCTATGGGGGACGGTGATACGTAACGCCCCAAAGTCATTGATTTGCACTGCTGGCTCTAGTTAGGCGTATGGGGGGATGCCGATACATAACGCCCCCTTTCAGATATAGAGCATTTTACAGTTATCAGATTTTTAGTAAACAGTTTTCAGAAAATTAGATATTTTTCAGAAATTAGACTTTCAAAAGCAGAAATTAGAAAGAAAAGTTTTTACTAAAGAGGTTTCAAACGAAGTTTTCAGAAAGAAAGTTTTCCTATAAGTTATTTAATTGAAACCTTGGTTTTAAAAACAAATTATTTTATTTTAGTACTTCAGTTTTTCGTCCACTCACTGAGATCGAATAGCGATCTAACCCCCTCACTCCCAATTTTCTGTGGTTGCAGGCTTTCTCGGAGGACAAGATCGGGAGGATGGATACTGATGCAGTCACTTGGGTATGGAGTCCATAAATCCAAGTCAGAGAAAGAGTGAGAGAGTCCAGATAGAGTCAAATGAAATTTATGTAGTAGTCTTGTGTTTTAAGACAGTCATTGTTAAAGTGTAATATTAAGATTTCATTTGCAGATATTGAGTTTGTATGTCATGTTTTGCTTGGGCTGCAGTCCCATATTAGTAAAGAAAGGAATATTAGTATTTGTTCATGATTAGAGAGTCTGAGGCTTATGGGGTTAGAACGGTCTATCCCCTGCCGGTAACATCTCCCGAATCGGGGATGTTACACATTGTTCATCCATAATTGAGACCCATGTTTTTAGCTCACTTCTGATTCGAATTTGGAAAAATGTTCAACGCAAAAGTTGTAGATCTCGATCTCATATTTCTGATGATATAAAATTCATAAAAAATGGAGTTCATATGAAAACGTTACAGCCTAAATACTATGGGCTATCTGGAGTGGAACTTGGTAGCATCTATTATCGGATTCTCGAAGAATTTACCGACAGTCATCTCATGAGAGTATAAGTTTCCAAACATAATTTATATTATGTGACACTCGTCTTACTTTTCAAATGTAGCCGAAATTCCTGGTCGTTACAAATTCTCCCCCTTAAATAGGATTCGTCCTCGAATTCTCTTTAAACTTGGAATCTTATCGTAAATTATAGGGTTTATGAGTTCCTTACAAACCACCAGCTTTAACTGATTACATATCCACCTCATTTTCATCCATTTAGTGAGCTCTTACTTGGTTGTAACTATTCGGTATCATCAAGCCTCTATTTAGCTTGGCAATAAAGGACTTTACCTAACTGATCACTTTCCACTTAATTAGTAAGTATATGATATTATCTATCTTTCTTAATATTTAACACATGCATCATACCTCTTATCATGCTTGGGTAAGCTACTTCAGAGTTCATGACTTTAGTGTATATCCTTTAGGTTCCTTGTTGAGGAATACTACCTCGTTCATGTTTCATAAGATTTTCGCCAAACGTTCTTAACTACCTCATTTTTGGACCTCTAACCATGCTCACATCCCTTATCTCCAAGAAATATTTTTCTCTAGTTTTTTAACTCATCAATCCTTTGACTTGATCAGGTTATTATTAGCTGGAACCTTTAACCCTCACTAAAATACTAATGTCTCTATGGTTGGGCTTCTACACTCCCTTTTCAGGTTTGGTCCTCGTCAATATTGACAATACTTGTACTTGATACTCCTTGTGTTCCACTTGTCCACTTGATCTTACTATTCTTCTCATCACTTAACTACTTAGCTCTCTATATTCTCCTTGCTAGACTTCAACCATTTATGAACTTCTCTCGTTAAGTTCTAACATCCCTAGTTATTTAAAGGGGTTTATAATTCTTTAACCTATACTTTCTTCTATCGATGACACTTATATTTAAAATATTATTCATGGATAGTTTCCTAATGATCCTTCTTAATTAACTAAAGATCAGGCTTATTGTATGCACCTTGGTTCCTAAACCACATTCCTTGTTATTAACATTGATGCTGGCGATTTGGTTTTGCAAAAGTTAATACTCTTTCGTACCTTGCTTTCAAGGGTCATTACTCATATACTTGTCAATATTACGTATATTGATAATTCATTTTTTATGCCAATTACAGCTTCGCAATAACTTATCTCTTCGATTCCGTACTATGATACGAATCTACCAAACCACCTGTACCCGTGGCTAAAATCGACCCAAACCCATAGTTGTTTGGTCAACTTAGACTAGGGCTGGGTACCTTATATGATTACCTGACCAAAAATTTCTTTGTTGTTACTTACTTTTGTCTTTACTTATTAAGTATTCTCTCATACCGTCATTGTACCTTAACAGCTTCACTCTCTAACTTTTTCTTAGTGCTTTTTTTTTTCATCCTCTGCTTTATTCTACTATCTACTGAGAACTTTCTTGGTCTATGTCTCTGCCTTTTTACCCGAGGAATATCTTTTTTCTTTACGTACTCATCATTTCATCAAATCTTGGTTCCTTGAAATCTCAGTCATTGCTTTATTTCTGTACTACTCCATCTTAACAACTTCTTTCCTGACTCTTTTACTCAGAACTATCTCTTACTTTTGTTTCATCCTTAAACTACATATGAAGGTCTTGTGTTTTTGGTCTTCATTTACTATACTTTCACTTTTATTTCATGGAATATCTTGAGGTAACCTTGAAGATCTGTTTCTGCGATTGTTATCCAACGAGGGTTGGGAGGGGGGGAACTTATCCTGAGGTATTCTAATTAAGGTGATCTAAATACACATACTGCTCATCTATGAGCCTAGAAATCTTGTGGATGTATATATATATATATATATGATATCTTTCCTTACACTAGGGTGCTACTACTAAAAATGCCTAGTTTGCCTCCTCCAACTTTACTTCTGATCATTTTCAACTATCATAGACACTACCTCTTCTATAAAATCCTTTTGGATTTATGGTCTCCAAAACCTTCCTCGTGATGTCTCTGCACTCCTTCCTATTTAGTATCTGTTATTAAATCTTCCGAAGTCGTTACTTTCTCTCTCTGAACGCCGCTAACCTCTCTTTGCTATTCTTCCTTAAGAAACTTACTCTGCTACAAGGTTTCTTTCTTGTCTCAGATCCTTGAACTCTTTACACCCTTACTTTCCTAAAGACTCTATTAACTTCGATTGCTTAGGATATCTCATACTAAATCTTTGGTTCATGGGCTACTCTTTACCCTAGTCTTTCCTTCACACTACTATGAGACTCTTTATAAGTTGTACATCATATTCATGAGAATCATTCATCCTGATCTTTTCGTACTTCTAAGTCTTTACTTCTTTAAGGGTTCCTTAATTCAACGGTGGTTTCCAAGCTTAGCTTAACTTATTGTGGCATCGTACTATTCTATCTCATGTTTTTTTATCTATATTTCATTGGACTTATCGATTTGACTATCTAGCCATCTCTCAATTCACCAAATCTGTAAATCGCTCTTCTTCATTGTTCCTTCTCTTTACTAGATTCTAGGTTGAGCATATTCATTCCATAATGATCTACAAATACGAACTTCTGTTTTACACTTAAGCTTGGTGATGCTCTGGTTAGGTATCTATAGGTTTACTAAAATCGAAGTTTCTAGAAGAAATGGTCATCGTTCGTTATGTAGGGACCTGATCGACTACCCCACGTCCAGGGATCATACTGAGTTCCTCATCACTTCACGCATGCCCCTTACTATATCCTGTTTCTTTGCTCTATGTCTTACTGCTGCGGCTAGTGGTGTTTCATTCTCCTAACTGCTTTGTTAGATCTTCGCTCTCAGTTCTTACTTTAAATATCAACTTTGGCACTCTGTTCTACTGTCTATACTGGTACTTTTTCACATTCTAAATATCTCAATCCTCTCGGGTCTTATTCTTTATACTTCCACATGTTTTTTTCTAACTTGGGCTTATATGTAGGTTCTACTGCATTTGGTCTATCTCCCGAGGTCTTTCATTTCTTAGATGAACTCTCGTCAGGTTTCTTACGGTCATCTATATCTATACTGGTAGGGACTAAGACAAACATCTTATGTCTTAAGGAGTTTCGGTATCCTTGTTCTGGTTCTCTGTGTCATAGTGGAGTCTGTTTCTAATGTAAGATAGGTTTGCGCTAGCCTCTATCAGGGCAGCTACCTTAACTGGCATCATGGGGGTGAGGATCTGGGTAGGTCGGGGCCTTATTTATTGGATTCCTTGGTTAGAGCAACTAATCATTTTTCTGACGTCATTCATTTTATTTGCCTACGGGCCTAGGTTTGGGGAATATAAAATCTCGGCCTTGTCACAGCTAGACCCGGCCGGCGGTTCGGTTCCGGTTCGTAACCGAACCGAACCGGCCGGTTACCGGTTCCACAAGTGTGGAACCGGAACCGAAAACCGAACCGGAACCGAACCGTTCGGTTCCGGTTCGGTTCGGTTCCTTTTTTTTTTAATTAATTAAAATAAAAAAATGATATTAAATTTATAAAAAAAAAAAAATTATTACATTGAAGAGCTTGAGCTTAAATTTTTAAAAATTTAAGTTGCCTACGTATCCTCCAAGGGTGAGAGGAATCAAAGCTCACGTAGTTCCATTACAAGTTTTAGTCTTTTAGACATATCCCCTTTGTAAATTATAATTTTACAATTATCAATCATCATTATCGGTTGATCCTTCGGCTCCGGTTCCGCTTGCACTTGTTGCAGAAGCATTATCGAACAAATCTTCACAATCATCGGGGGCATCTTCTTGTTGTCTCAGATCAGCTCGAGTCCAATCATCCACACAAGCTGTTGCTTCTAGAGTGCTTGGATGTAATGAAGATCGCCTAGCTTCCAATATATTACCTCCCAAGCTGAAGGCTTGCTCAACCGCAACGGTGGAAATAGGTGCTGCCAAGATCTCTTTAGCAATAATAGATAAAACCGGATATATATTTTGATGCCGGTTCCACCATTCAAGGATTTTAAAATTTTTACTGCATAAACTTTCATTAGAAAACTCAAAATTTGTAGATAAATAATTATCTAATTCAGGGTTATTAGTTGTTGTATCTCTAGCTTTTTTATTTCGTTGCAATAACCAACGATCCCCTGCGCTAAGTCTTGTTTGAATTACCGGTTCGCTACTACTAGATTGACCTAATGTTCATAAGTTATATCTTACAATATAATCATTAAATAACTCAATTAAATCATTTCTTAATTTCGTCATTATCTAGTAATGTCAATTTCATCTAATATTCCTAAATAACCATAATAAGCTTGTAAAGCACCATTCAAACCTTCTAATTTAAATCTAGGATCAAAAACAGCAGCAATAAGATAAAGTAAAGGAATTTCTCTAAAATAGTTTAACCATTTTACCTTCATAACAGTAATGGCTTCTAACAAAACAATATCATTAGGATCGCTACTGTCAACATGCTCATCGAGAGTGCCAACAATATTTAAACTCTCAAGAAGAAATAAATGTGCTGTAGGATAATAAACGCCGCTAAAAACTAAAGTAGCATCATTAAAAACTTTTAAAATATCTAAAATTTTTTCACAAATATCCCATTGACTAGGATAAAGTGTAATATTTTGAACATGTTGCAAGTAGGGCATGCGTCATACACCGGTTCTAAATATCGTGATTTCCGCTCCGTTTCTCGGGTCGACATGTCGAGGTAAATGGTGCTCGGTCAAGTCATCCCTTCTTCAACTAGGTCGGGTCGGTATGCATGGAGCAGCTGGGATCGGCTTTCAAAAACAATCAAATGCTTTAAGAACTCACTTCCTCTTCAAGTCGAGTCAGTATCTCGATTTTGCTCTATCCGTCTGTTCTATCTTCGGGAGAACTCTTCTTTTAGGTGGCTCGGGCCTCTCTATCTTTCTTCTGACTTCCTAAGTCTTTTAACCTTCATCATCACTTTTAGCCAATTAAAAACCCATTCTATCATGTTCAGTATTTGAACTTTCTCGAGGTGAAAAACCACCCTCAACAATATGAATGAGACAAACAATTAAAAACTATTAAATTGATGACAAGAAGAAAAGAACATGGCAGTGAAATTACTTAGTTAAATTGAATATGATATTACAAAATGAAACTTTAATAATCTAAAAGATTGAACTAAGGAATTTGATTGCAAGATGGAATTATTAAAGTCCTAAAAGATTAAAATAATGGTTAGGGCATTTGAAGTTGAACCAGATTCTTTGAGTTTGAGTTGTTGTTGGTCTCCTTCTCATGCTCATCATCGTTGAATTTATAAGCCTACCCTTAAAGAGATAAGAGATCCCTCCACCTCCTGCTATTCCTTCACCCAACCGTAAATTGGAAAAATAAATGTCTTCACTTTTAACTTTCTATAATCTTGAGTTTCTTTCCCTTAATAGCGTAGTTTGGTGGTGTAGCGTTTAGGATCTCACCTTAAGATCATGTGTTCGAATTTAGGGAGTGCGTTTCTTATAAAAGCATGAGATAGTCGAGGATTAAGGGTGGCAAAAAAACTCGGGCCCAATCCGACCCGCCCGGGGTAGAAAATCTCGGGCCAGACCCGCCCGAGCCAGGTTAAAAAAATATTTTTTTATTTTTATATTTATATTTATATAATAAATTACATATATATATATTTATTTATCTAATAAATTAAAAAAAATAAATTTTTTTATTAATAAAAACGGGCCGGATAAAAATCGGCCCGAGTCGGGTCGGGCTTTTCCCGAGCCCGGTCGGGCTTTTCCCGAGCCCGGGCCAAAAAAATTCTTTCCGAGTAAGCCCGGCCCCGGCCCGGCCCATTGCCACCCTTATCGAAGATTTTACCTACTCCGCTTAAATCTATAATGAGTGATTTGATGCAAAATTTTCAACAATTCAAAAAAAAAAAAAATTTGAGTTTATAGTTTTTCAGGTTTGAATTAATTTTGGGTGTCAATATGAGTAATTTAATTTGAAATTTCTGTCATTAGTAATAGTAACGATACGGTAACTGGAAGCCTAATGGAACGCAAAATAATATTATATTCTCCAGAATCGATTTTATAAATTTATGAGAAAATTTATGAAAAGATAAAATGATCAGCGCACGTAACACAAACCTGGCATTCCCATTTGGTGTGGCCACGAATCAACGAACACTCGCTGTCGCCGTAACGACTCTTCGAATACTCACAAAACTGAAAACAAATAAAAAGATTCTCCGATTAAAATCTCTCACACACTTCAAAATGGATATCGTCTTCTCCAATTCCACACTGCTGTTCACACAACCACTGCCTCCGGTTCGTACAGTTACTGGGACCCACAAACTAACAAAGTCAACATCATCATCAAAGAATCAGCTATTGTTCAGGTCTAAAGCAAAACTATCACTCAAGTCATGTCCGGTTCCCAAGTTTACAATACGCTGCGGTGCTGGCAGCGTCATAACGGAGATTAACGAAAGTGAGTTTCCAAACACAGTTTTGAAATCGGAGCGTCCGGTTCTTGTCGAGTTCGTGGCCAATTGGTGTGGGCCCTGCCGCTTAGTTGCTCCCGCGGTCGATTGGCTAGCTCAGGTTCTTTCCATTACTTTCCCCTTTTAACGATTTTTGGATCTAGGATTTACTTTTTATTAAAGATTGATTTTTTTTGTTTAATGTTATCTATAATAGTCTCTTTGTAAAAAAAGATAAGACTGCATATATGTTAAATATATAGCCCATTGTGGGAAGTCTCGTGCGCTGTGTCATCTTTTGCTATCTATAATAGTGTCAATGCTGATAGTTTTACTGCTAGGCTTTTAGAGGGTTTCCTCAGTGATGAGATTGTGTTTCTTGGCTTTGCTGTTGTGTAGTGACCAGTACAAATAGTCGAGTAAACGAAATTCTTGGTAGCCTAATTCATTTTTGCATGCGTTTGTAAATCGTATTTTCATGATACTCACTTGAGTCATCAAAGAGTTGGGATAAAGAATTTGAAATCGGAATCGAGTGAACTAAATAGCTTCCACTGTTTTGGTATGCTTTGTGGATGTTTTGGCATCATTACAATTGCTGCTGCCGATTCTTGTTGATATTATAATTAGTATGCAATTGATTGCTTGCCTTTTCTAGACCTGGTTTTGAAGTTCTCGAGTTATAGCCTGTAGGAAAATTTTAAAGTGATCGTTTATATCTCACAGAAATGATGGTTTGAGACTACATCACTGAGGCTACATTCAAGTTCTTTTAGGTGATTGGTATACTACTACTTAACCTTTCAACAAAGCCGTTGTCACAGTACTGCTCCAGAGAATTTTTTGTTGAAAATTACACCATTGCCGAATAGGTCAGACCTTGCACTTTATAATTGTTAAAGAGTGGGGGGAAAAGTCATGGATTTAACCCATAAAGCTTTTTGAGTGCTCTAGTTCGTTATCAGGAAGTTTGATACCAGAATGCCTGCCCTCAGAAGCATCAGTAGGAATCTATTAATCAACAATGATTAACAATTATGCATGTTGTTTGGTAATCTATAACATGCTGTTAGTATTCCATCTTAATGGGACCAAACATTCGTTATTAAATTCAGTTTGCTTTATACCAAAGGGTCTATACTGTCAATAATATACCTTCATGTTTCCTAGGATGTAGATGTATTGAAAATCTAATTTCACATTTTGATTAAGATTTAGTTTCAAGCTTTACTTGTCAAATTATGTGAGGACAAAGTTGTCATAACTGGGATATGGGTAGTCCTTGGATAAGGATTGTAAAGATTAATTTGACTGTGAGCAATATGATGAACCAGTGGGGAGTAAGTGAATTTCTTCTGCGCATTTTATGACTAGGTAGCTGAAGGGATTAGATGGACACTGGCCTATGCCCCTTCTTATTGTATTAATAATTGCATTTGATACCTCTATTGTTTTAGTTTCAATAGGAGCTAAACTGAAATCCATCATGGAAACCTGCTGTTATGTATCTAACACAAAAAAGTTACAAAACAAAAACATAAATTGCTCTTTTGGCACAATCAAAGTGCATTTTTCAATATTTTATTGTTATAGCTGTATAGTTGCAGAGAATAATTTTTCTGTCTCTTATAGCAAACAACGCATTAACAACTCAAAAATTGAACATATGGTCATATTTTGATTCTAGTTGTCTTTTTGTGTCATTTTTTTGGAGCAATGATTTGCTGCTTAGTTCATGCCTCCTTTATCGGGTTTATTTGAAGTTTTATTTGCTATCAGCAAGAAATTTGATGCAAGTTATGATATTTTGATAAATTAAATAATTCCTTTGTAAGGACTTGTAATTTTTTGTTGTGAAGAAATGCTTCCTTTTGCTAATGGCATCAATGGAATGCTTTATCGTACAACATATTCCAGTTCATAACATGTTGAATGTAGTGTATAGTTTTATGCACCATTCTCTGTTTTCTGAAATGGAGTCTTTCCATTATGCTAGGAATACGGAGACAGATTGACAGTCGTAAAGATCGATCATGATGCAAACCCACAACTAATAGAGGAATACAAAGTTTACGGTTTGCCCACTTTGATTCTTTTCAAGAATGGGCAGGAAGTTCCTGAAAGCAGGAGGGAAGGCGCAATTACAAAGGTGAAGCTTAAAGAGTATATTGATTCTCTTTTAGATTCAATCTCGGTCGCATAGGCTCCTTCAATATGCTTAGCAAATGAATGCTCATTCCTTGAGATTTTGACATCTTTGGCAAACATCATCATATCTGGGTAAATATTTACCTTTTCATAATGTAATCTACTTGTCATATCATTGTTGTGGGGTTGGTGTATGTATTCAATTGTATAATTTTGATCTATGTAATAGTAAAATCTTACCTAATTTCTGATATTTTAAAGGCCACAATTGATTTTTCATTTATTTGTTTACTTTTCTAGCAACTGAGGCATCAGAGTCCGGGAATTCAGATTCTTTTTTTCAATTTAAATTCTCACTTTTTATACTTAGGCCCTTATTTATTTATTTTTTATTACCGGTCACATCTATGAAGCTTAAATTATAAGGGCTCGTTTACAGGGTATTTAATACCCTTAGTTCAAACATGCAACTTTTAGTATTAAACATGCAAACTCTGTCAATAAATATAAAATTTTTCAAAACATGAAATTAATTGCATGTTTATTGGTAGAATTTACATATTTAATGATTTAAGTTGCATGTTCAATGCTAAAAATAACATATGTGTACCCAAGGATATTTGATACATTTGGATACCATAATGGCGGCCAAATTGTGATAAAAAAGAAACATACTTTTTGGGTTCTATGATTTAAGATTGTATTGTTGGTACTTGGATTTGGTCTTGAGCTATGCTTTATATTGATTTTTTTTTTAAAAAAAAATATAAATTATGATCAATTGATATTGAATAATAATTTAAATATAATTAAATTTTAACCATGTATTATTATTAAAACACACATGATAAAAAATTATGAAAAACTTAGACCAGCTCACCTTCCACAGTTTGTTCATATCTTCAACGGGTACGTTCCTTGTCTCAGGAATCATGTAATACAAGAAAGCCGTCCTGATGAACACAAACCCGACGAAGAAAAAGAAGAGTCCGCATTTCAATTGTCAAAGCATTGTCAAGAAAACTTGTCCGATGCCGAATGTGAAGATTATGTTCGTGGATACGTTAATGGCTTGTTATCACAGGGCTAATTTTCACTCCTCGTTTTCTTAGTCAAGTGCGGCATTGAGCTCTTCCTACGCAGTCATCCTTTCCCTCGCACACACGCAAATCACAGATTGCAACACTCAACAAAGTTCATGCACAATCATAGCAAGCCCACAAGCATCAAGTGAATACATGACACACACCTTTACAGGCACAACACGCCCAACCTTTTCTTTACTCTCCAAAGTAATTACAAGGAACCGTGCTTAGAATATTCAAAGACTTACAATGATAATGTAACATTCGGTGACCCTGTCGACTTGCACGCTACCAGAACCTGACGACCATTACAGTACAAAGGCATAATACTTGATATGAATTATGTTCGAGCAAGTACGAGCTCATAAAATGGCATTTGGGACATTCGGTAAATCCCTTGAAATTTCGACACGGAACTTAGCTTACGACTCGTTCCGAACAGTCTTTAGTAATCGGGCCCCAACTTTTTCATACGATCTCTGATATTTATGAATTTTATATCGTCGGAAATCTTAGACCCAGAGCTACAACTTTCACTTTGAATAGTTTTCCAAATTCGAACCCGAAACAGGTCAAAAATCGTGATTTCTGTAACTGCTACAATAATTTCGAGAAGAGACTAGAAATGGGACATGTGGCAAAATCTCAAGCACTCATTTTATCACAAAAATCAGCCACCTTGCCTATAAATAAGGCACTATTCATGCATCCCTTAGGAGTGAAAAACGTGAGCTTGAATTTGAGAGGGAAAATCCTTAAATTTTTCTTCTTTTCCATGGAAACGATGAAGGTTGATGATGAGCTTTCAAGTCTTCTTAGTCAAGTAAGTTTCCATTCTCTTCCTATCTTCCCAAATTCTTTTCAATTTTGAATATAGAGTATAAAGCCCCATTTCTCACCTTACTAATCTTAGAATTTGGAATTGTAAATTGGCTTTAAGTGGATTGTTAGCTTGTGTTTGGAAAGTAACATGATCGTATTATTATGATTGAAGTTTGGGTTTGTGAATGTTTTGGATGGGGAAGTTAAATGTGCTTCTTATGTGTTTTTGATATATTGATACATAAATTGAGGTTGAAAATGCCTCTTGAGTATGCATAGTTAAAGTGGTGTTTATACAAAGGTTTTAGTGTGAGAAGTGTGGTGAAGCAAGTTAAGCTTAAAAGATTGAATTAGGCCATGAATCTAGTGTCGCGTCGCGACGCCAAGCACCGTGTGTCGTGACGCGTTTGGACAACAAAACCCAAACTCGGTTCTGCCTTGCGCGTGTCGCGACGCACGTGGATTTGCGTCGCGACGC
This sequence comes from Zanthoxylum bungeanum, assembly GCA_019454045.1. Taxonomy (NCBI): domain Eukaryota; kingdom Viridiplantae; phylum Streptophyta; class Magnoliopsida; order Sapindales; family Rutaceae; genus Zanthoxylum; species Zanthoxylum bungeanum. The sequence continues at coordinate 140,475 of SKCR01020787.1, forward strand.
GAAACAAAACCCAACTTTCAGTTTTTGTTCCTCTCCAGGGCCGCGTCGCGACGCACATGTCTTAGCGTCGCGACGCACAGCCATTTTCCAGGACACAAATTTTTTATCAATTCAGTTTCAATTAGGATTATTATAGGCCACCCAAAAGACTTATTATCATCATTTTTATAGGCATAAATTATCCTGAACTAGTTGAAAACCCTTGTAGCAGTAACAGTTTTGAAATGAATTCTACGACATGTGTTCTAACTAAGTTGCCCAAAAACAGTTATCGTAGGAACCCTAAATCCTTTCGGCGCAGTGATGTTACGCCAGCCAAATTCCAAACCAGTGAGGGACACAATTTTTCTTAATTTGATTTACTTTATAATAGTTTTGAATATCAAACTTATATTTTCTGCATTTAGGGCGTTAGCCAAGTTTGTTTTTGTATTATATTTTGTTTAGCATGTTTTGAGGAATGATTTAGAAAATAGATGTTTTCAAATCATAGTTTTATATTTTCAAGGCATGGGGGAAAACCCCACCTCAGAATGTAACTTGATACAGACATGGAATTGACGGATGACATGTGCACATGTGGAGGACTAGGGGGATGGCGATACGTAATGCCCACAGATCCTAGTTCAGGACTATGGATGACAGATGCCCCTATATCCTAGTTTCAGAGCTTGGAGGGTAGGATAGATACGCACCCCCAGTTCTAGTTCAGTGGCTTGGGGGACGACGATACGTAACGCCCCAAAAACACTATTGTTGCAGGGACAAAAGTGGCATGTTTTAGGAGACAATGATACGTAACGCCCCAAAGTCATGGATTTGCACTCTTGGCTTTAGTTAGGCGTATGGGGGGGACGACACTACGTAACGCCCTCATGCGTCAAGTTTTTTAGCAGATATACAGAGCTCAGTTTTCAGAAGTAGTTTCAGACTCAACTTTCAGAATAGTTTTCAGATACGGTTTTCAGAAAAGTTTCAGACAAGCTTTTCTAGAAAAAAGATTTTCAGAAAAAGCAGTTTATAAGATATTTCCATAAAAGCAGATTTTATAAAAGTTTTTCAGAAAGAAAGAGTTGGTTTCAGTTCATAAAAGAGACTTCCAGAAAATATGAGTTTTACAAAAGCGATTTCAAATAAGATTTTCAGAAAAGAGTTTAGAGTTTTCAGACCGGAAAAGAGTTTTTCATATTAAGCTATTTCTGAACTTTGGTTTTAAACCAAACAGTTTCATAACAGTATTTCAGTTTTCATCTTTTAACTCGTCCACTCACTTAGATCTTTCAAACTATCTAACCCCCTCCCAGTGTTTTATTTTACAGGATCATGAAGGGCGGGCTGGGGAGGATGGATACTGATGGTAGTCACTAGAGGGTCTGAGTCCACCAGAGTGTGTATAGAGTTTCAGCATTGTCAGTGTCAAAGTAAAAGCTGTAATGTCATGCATCATATTAAATAAGTTATTGAAATGTGCTAATGTGTTTATTATCAGAGCTATGATGTGTAGTATTAATGAGTACACTATATGAGTATTTGAGATGCATTTTATGTTGTTGAGTCAGGCCAATAGTCTCTATGCATTAGAAAGTCATTTGAGGTTAACTCAGTAAAGATGATACATAAATATAGTCAGAGGCTCAGGGGGATCGTACGACATATTCCCTGCCGGTAGCATTTCCCGGATTGAGGATGTTACAGATAATCCCTCATGCCCTTTGCATATCCTTCACAAAATAACATATATACTTGAGGCAGTTACACCCCAACTATCCGAGGGTATGCTGGCCTAATGGGTACCAGCCAATAAGCCATTGTAGTTACATCTCAACTACTTTAGGGATACAAAACACAATAAAGTTTATCCACACAAGCCTTCACTCGAAATGCCCACATGTTCTCGCAACCCACATTTCCCACATATTTCATGCGAGCAGTTACCAATAGTTACCAACAAGCGTAACTACCTTTTTTGTGTGTTGCATGTGAAGCACAACCTTATCCCACACTTGTGCACGCAACTACCTTGCCCAAGGCATTTCCAACATCCCACAGACAGCACCAACTACCCAATGTGTTAGCATTACTTCCATCAGATAGTACCAACTGCCCCCATCATACAACCCATTCTATGATGTGCGTATATTACGAGTGCTTGGCTACAGCCAACGCCACTCGTTCCCCAATTTCCTCGGGCAACCAGACTAAGGGGCTAACAGAAAACCCCCACTTGAGCTAGACGATGCCCTCGTTGAAATTGATTCAAGGTAGGCTTGGACTACCTTATCAAATTACCACAACGTAGTGTTCTTTTCCAAAATAGCATCTTTTACTGCGCAACCTTTCCATTAGACCAAGAAATCAGTCCTCTAATTCTTTTTGCTCTGCCCCATCACCACGTGATCCAATATATTCTCAATTTATTTGTCAAATTGTTTCTGAATTGTTGGAGGAGCTCTACTCTTTTGAATACGACTCTTATCATTGTCTTCATGGAAGGGCTTCAAGAAATTCATATGAAATGTATGATGCAATTTGATTCTGTCCAGCAACTTCAAGCGATAAACTACTTGACCCACTCTTTTCACTACCTCAAAGAGACCATCATACTTCGGCACCAACCCATGACGTACTATCTCGTTGCTGATCTTCTTCCAGACTTGAGAAGTTAATTTCAGCAACATTCGATCACCCACCAAAAATTCCAATGATATCTTCTTCTTATCAGTATACTTCTTCATTCTTCGCACTGCTTTCTCAAGACTGTCCCTTACCTCTTCCAGCAGCCCATGCTTCTCTCGAGAAAACCTATATGATGCAGGACACTTGCCTCCAGATTTTTTCTGATCACCTCATACGGGGTCAGCAACTGCTGCCCTCAAACTATCTCGAAAGGGCTCATCCTCGTCGATGAATTCTTGTGCAAATTGTATTAAAACTGGGCCACATCAAGTAAATCCACCCAATTCTTTTGACTTGCGGTCACATAATGCCTCAAGTACTCTTTTAGAAATACATTCACCCTCTCCATCTGGCCATGGTCTGAGGACGATTGGTAGTAGAAAACTTCAAGTCTGACCCCATCAAGCCAAATAGTTCTGTCCAAAATCGACCTGTGAAATTCGCATCTCGATCACTCACTATGTCTTGCGGCAACCCAAGGTGTTTCACCACATACTTGAGGAACAAGATGTTGGGGTTTTTAGGGGGCAAATCCGGGTAACGTAGCGGAACGTGGAAAATAAAAATTTTCCGATTTAAATAATTTTTCATGGTCAATTAAAATAAACTTATTTATTTTAATTACTCAATACTTAAAAACTGAAATTTTTTCCCAAAAAATCAGATTTTAACTTAATTGCTGTGAGACCTCAAACTTTTGCATTTTGATTATTTTAGTCCTAATTTGTCAAATACAAATTTAAGTGATTTCAAATCACTCCCAAAATGATTATACATGTCTAATATATCAAAATACAAAACAAAACTCAAATCCCACAAAAAGCCAAAATTGCCGAGAGCTCCCATAATTTTTCAATTTTTGCATTTTGGTCAAAATTTATTCAAAACAACATTAGATGATATGATGAGTGGTATTTATATCACTATTTCCCACTCATTTAATCTAATATTTTGTATAGTTCTTGAGTTTTGTGAATATTTTGATATGTTTTGTGTTATTTTGTAGATAAATAAAGTTTCAGGACATTCTGGAGGTGATTTGGAGCAAAACAGTGAAAATTGGCGAAAAAGGGCATTTTGGTAATTCCAGCGTCGCGCCGCCCAGACCTCCGCGTCGCGACGCCCAGCATGCGCCGAATCTGCTAAAGTGCGCGGGTCAACATGTCAGAATTTGAGAAGTTTGACTTTGCTAAAATGCGCCGTGCCATGTGTCACCATCACATCCAATCTGCTAACGTGTGCCGTGCCACGTGTCAACATCATATGCTGCCGACACTCAGACTTGACACGTGTCGCCTCGTCATCAGCCACGTCAGCGGGTCAACTAAGTCAACTTACCACGTCAGCATCCGCCAATCACGGCGTGACACGTGTCGCCACGTGACGCAATCCTATTGTGCCGACAATTGCAACACGCGTCATCGCCACGTCAGCGCCACGTCATCATGACGTCATCACAATAATTGAGTCTTAGCCGCCTTGCCACGTGTCGCGTGAACAGTCAGCCGCCATGCCACGTGTCGCCTTCTCAGCGTGCCACGTCTTACTATTCCAGCGTCGCGACGCTGAAGGCAAATTTTTCTATAAATATTGCGCGATTTTTCATTTTTCAGTGTACCATTCTCTCTCTTCTAATCCGTGTAAAGCGAGAGTTTCTCTCTCTAGAATATTTTAGTTTTTAATTTTTTACTTTTGTAATTTAATTTTAATTACTTTTTGTAATAATAATAGTTTACTCTCTTTACTTTTTACAGTTTTTACTATTCACTATGAGGAGGTAACTTTCCTATGCTAAGGTGAAAGTAATTATTTTACTATTGCTATTTAGATTAATCTCCCTTAAAAATGATATATTTACTATTTAAAATACTGATTAATAAAGGATACCGCTATATTGGTCGGTTGGCAATTTAATTTAATCTGGTTTGAACCTGACTTAATAAGGAAACCGCTATATTGGTCGGTTGGTAAATTTATTTTCTGTTGGTTTGAACCTGATTAATCAAGGATACCGCCAGATTGGTCGGTTGGTAAATTTCAATTGGTACAGCCTTTATGGCTGGATTATGGACAAATATTACCGCCTATATGGCTGGTTGGACTTATTTGACTTAATCAGGATACCGTCAGATTGGTCGGTTGATTAAATAATATCACAAGTTTATATATTATTTTATTGGGAGATATCTAAATTAGTAATAGTAAAAGTAATTCCTTTTACCTTAGCATTTCATTTTTATTGTATTTTTACTTTTCAGTATTTATTTTACCGCAATTACTTTTCAGCAGTTTATGTCTTTTATTTTCAAGTTTTTACCAGCCCTAGTTATGTGTCATAACTAAGTTAATATCTAGGGTTGTGATGAAATTCAATGTCACGGGTTTATAAGGGTTAGATTATAATTTGGGTAATATAAAGATTTATTTATTGAGTCTTAATCTTAATGCTCTTTAATTAACTGGCCATTAATTAAATTGATTAGGTAAACTTAAAATGAACTAGACATAGGGATTTTAAGTTTAAGACTTAGATTCAATAGCCCACGATCTTCCTTAAGGATAGATAACCCTTTCAATAGATTTCCTTACAGGATAGGAATATACCTGTCGGGCGGGGGTAGTCTTAATTGGAACTTAATCGTAATGAATCTAGGTAATTTGGTTGACATAGACATATGGTTCAATTGGATTATACTAGGTATTTGTAATTGACCATCGGAAGATGCTTTTATATAAATTAGTGTTCCAGGTTAATAAATCAATATATTACCCAATTATAAATAACCACTTTATCTTTAAAAAATATTGGAATAAATCACAACCCTAGATAGTTTTAATATTGAATTTTCTTAAAATCTACCTTCAAACAATTTTATTTAATTGTCTTTAAATTTAGAATCGTCGCTATTTCAAATCAATTAAACAACCTGTTAGATACTAGTAATCATTTAGCCTCATAAAATTAATAACTTAGGTATTAAGTCCTCGTGGGATCGATACTTTTTATACTACTTGAACGATACGTACGCTTGCGTTATACGTGTGTGTTTACGCCAGTCAGATATCCAATCAACACCAAATTAAATGTACATCATTATACAACACATATATGAAAAGCCATAAATTTGGAAAAGGTTAAGAACCCTAATTTCTCAAATTAGTCCAATAACAAATTAACCAAAAATTAACAATTCCGAATCTTTAATCAAATCTCTACAACACCAAACAAGTCTCACCACTTTGAAATAACTCTAGAACAATTCTAGGTCATCAATGAGTGGCCTAACAACTCTAGAATGACAACATGATCATCAAATGATCAAAAGAATGCTTACTAACTCCTTACAAGCTTTCTTTCAACATCATACATACATACACCCATCATCCATGCTTCCAACCATCAAAAACACAAACAAGAAATAGTAGAAAAACTTAAGAACTACACATATGGTAGCCAAGAACAAAAGGAATAAATTTCCCTCTAATAGAAAGATGGAAATACTTACTAAATCCTTATCTATCTTTGATTTGCTTCTTGTTTCTTCTCTTTTTCTCTCAACCTTAATTTGTTATAATTTTGGAGGCTTGAACTTGTATGAAGCAAATGAAAAAATATATCCTTTATATATATTTAGGTCATGGCCGAATTTGGCCTAAAGGAAAAAAAATAGACATTTTCCAAAACTTTAATCAAATTAAAGAAGTCAAATGATATTTGATAACCTTTACATTAAATGAAAAGTCAAACATTTACACTTAAGATATTTCCTAACATAATATCAACATAGATATTTCATATTTTAATTACTTTAATCATTTAATAATTAAATACAAATATCTCAAATATATGTATTATATTTACTTTAAATATTCCAAATACATATATTAATGATATATGTAAAATATCATAATTTGACATTTAATTAATGTGTATTTAATAAAATCATATATTAAATACAAATACACATTAATTAGAAAATGACCAAAAGGTCTCTTCGCATGTATCTTTCGTTTAACCGTTAAACGATTTATAAATAACAATATTATTCATAAAAGTTGCTGTGGACAACAGAACCTGGGCGACGCTGTTCTAGGCTCGCGGCCTAATTGGGAAGTACGAAATAACATGGAGTCGCCACCCGGTGTGAACCGGGAAAATGAGATTTAAGGCCACACTCACCCCTCGCAAGGGAAGACCTCAAACCGTTGGGTCGGAATGGTCCCTTACTTATGTCACTTGTAATGGAAGGATTTATGTAATAATTTAATCAAGTTTAAGTAACATTTATTTCCAAGAGGATCATGATTCTAAATTCACATGCATACATCAACAAGTTCATCACAACATGCAACATCTCATGGCAATCTCATGAACATTTCTCAATCATCTGATATGGAAAACTAAGAACAACCTAATCATGCTTGAGTACTATCTCATGAACATATTAACCAAATAACATGCTAACAACCTAATCATGCTTGTATATCATCCCAAGAACACATAGAATGGATAAATACAAGGATACAAATGATATGATTGACTACATAATACAAGAAAGATCAACCAAGAGGCAATTATGCATGAATATGATGAGACAGACTCAGTTCAGTGTGTGCGCGTTCGTGTAGCGTTCGTAAACGCGTTCGAAAGGTAAACAGAAGGTTCGCGTTCGGGTAGCGTTTGATACGCGTTCGAACGGTACCAGACTTGATGATACAAAATGCATGCGCGTTCGAGTAGCGTTCGTAAAATGCGTTCGAACAGGAAACAGAAGGTTCTCATTCGTATAGCGTTCGAGAACGCGTTCGAACGGAACCAGACCTGATGCATGATAAGACCAAGAAAGTGCGTGTGTGTTCGCGTAGCGTTTGTAAAACGCGTTCGAACGGGAAACAGAAGGTTCACGTTCGTATAGCGTTCGAGAAAGCGTTCGAACGGAAACAGACCTGATGCATGCAACACAAAGAATAAAGACAATAACGTCAAGCTCAGTATGTCCGATTGAACGTATCTTGCATTCAACCGAACACACATCAACCGGCGCGGCAAAGCGTCGTGGTAAAGGGCTTTAACCCCTCCCAATAGGGGATCTTTCATTGCACTTACTAAGCCCATGCGCTCGATTGAATCATGCATACAAAGAAATAAAAACAATAATATCAAACTTAGTATGCTCGATTGAACGTATCTTGCATTCAACCGAACACACATCAACCGGCGCGGCAAAGCATCGTGGTAAAGGGCTTTAACCCCTCCCAATAAGGGATCTTTCATTGCACTTACTAAGCCCATGCGCTCGATTGAATCATGCATAAATAAACAACATGCAGAATTCAAATAACGAAAAAATAAATAAACCGAAGCAACATAAAACAAAAGAAAGTGCCGTTTACTCAAGTGGTACGTGGAGTTGTATCCCTAGTACAGATCATACTACCGTCCATTCGGAATCGGCTATGAAATTTATGTCCGGGTTTCCATCCTATATACCACAAGAGACGACACTTTTCCATTCATCAATACCCACAACACACATCATACACAAACAAGATTCAACAAATAATTAAAATATAATCAAGATAAATAACAAAAATCAAATAAAGATGAGTGTGAAAAGTACCCTCAGGTCTAACCTTTTAAATCACCTCTCGGATGTACGGCACACGGTCGTTGGAAGGGTGGATGCTCCGCAACTCTTCCGGTTCACTAGTTCACTGCTCTCGTTCGTTGTCTCACTGTTTGGAGTCGTCGTTCTCCGTCTTTGGCTGCTGCTTTTGACTCCGATTTGCTCATGTTTTCTCTGTATTATGCTCACTATTTCAGGTCTATTAATGGACTGTTTTTGCGTTTTTTAGGGGAGTTTGGGTTGCTGTTTTTTATGTTACTGCTTTTAAGGTTTTTAGGGAATGTTTTAAGAGGATTTTGCTGATGTTTTTTAGGGCTGTTTTGCGTGCAGGGAAGGGTTGTTTTGATGTTTAATTTCGGTTGTATGGCTGATGTGTTGGGTGGTGGTTTGGCTACTGTATAGGGGGTAGTTTGGGCGTGATTTGGCTACTGTTTTAGTGTTAAAGGGGCTGCTATATTACTGTATGATTTCAGCAATGGGAGAGTGAGGATGAAGAGAACTTTTTCTTGTTATTTTCTTGATGAATGCGGTGACTTAGGAGAGGTTCTTGATGGGACTTGTGTAATGTGCAACAGTGACAATCCTATCAAAGTTATGCAATGCATTTTCACTTACCTGGCTCGCCAACTGCCACTTGACTTTCCACGAGTTGAGTTGATTTGGGTGGTGAGGTGCTGCGACCCCTGGTTCATTCCCGAACCGTGCTGTGATGTGGCCCATTCCTGAACCGTTACCGTGAGATATCCATTCCCGAACCGTTACTGTGAGTTGTCCATTCCCGAACTACTTCTGTAAGGTGGTCCATTCCCGAACCGTTACTGTGAGGTGGTTCATTCCCAAACTGTGCTTCCATTCTTGGAGTACCATTCCCGGCTTGTTCATTCCTGAACTCTGCTCTATTCTTGGATTGCAATTCTCGGCTTGTTCATTCTTGAACTCTGCTCCATTCTTGGATTGCCATTCTCGGCTTTGTTCATTCTTGAACTCTGCTCCATTCTTGGATTGCCATTCTCGGCTTGTTCATTCTTGAATTCTGCTCCATTCTTGGATTTCCATTCCCGGCTTGTTCATTCTCGAACTATGTTTCCATTCTCGAACTGTGTTTCCATTCTTGGAGTGCCATTCTCGGCTTGTGATGTAATGGGCCTCAACCCTAGGACTCATCCCCAAAACTGATAGTGATGTGGGTCTCGACCCTGGGACTCATCCCCAAAACTGATGCTGAAGTGGGCCTTGGCCCTAATTGCTCCTGATATGGGCCTCGCCCCCAGACTGATGCTGCTAATATGGGCCTCGCCCCAAACTGATATTGATGTGGGCCTCAGCCCTAAACTGATATTGATGTGGGCCTTAGCCCTAAACTGATATTAATGTGGGCCTCGGCCCTAAACTGATGCTGATGTGGGCCTCGCCCAAGCTAATACTGATGTGGGCCTCGGCCTTGACTAATACTGATATGGGCCTCAGCCCCAGACTGATACTGATGAGGTGGTCCATTCTCGAACCAAGTTGAGGAGAGGTGGTCTATTCTCGGACCGTTTCGATGAGAGGTGGTCCATTCTCGAACCGTTACTGTGATGCGGTCCATTCCCGAACCTTGCTCCATTCTTGGAGTGCCATTCTTGGCTTGTTCATTCTCGAACTGTGTTTCCATTCTTGGAGTGTCATTCCCGGTTTGTTCATTCTCGAACTGTGTTTCCATTCTTGGAGTGCCATTCCCGGCTTGTTCATTCTTGAACTGTGTTTCCATTCTTGGAGTGCCATTCTTGGCTTGACTAATTCTGATAATGATATGGGCCTCGCCCCCAGAGTGTCATATCCGGCAAAACTGATGTTGATAATGATGTGGACCTCACCCCAAACTGGTACTGATATGGGCTTCGCCCCCAAACTGGTACTGATGTGGGCTTCGCCCCCCAAACTGGTACTGATGTGGGCTTCGCCCCTAGATTGATGCTGATGTGGGCATCGCCCTCAAACTAATGTGGGCCTCGCCCCAACACTGTTACTGATGTGGGCCTCGCCCCAAACTGGTACTGATATGAGCCTCGCCCCCATACTGATACTGATGTGGGTCTCGCCCCCAACTGATACTGATATGGGCCTCGCCCCCAGCTGTTACTGATGTGGGCATCGGTCCTGTGATTCATTCCTGAAGACTGCTGACATTGTACTGTTGCTGCTTCTGGTTGGCTTGTATTTGAAGTTTTCTCTTTTTTTTCTCTGAAACCTGTTATTACAAAACAGAACAAACACGAAAAGGAATGCATGATACGTTACGTGTATGCATGCATGCATGAATGAGTTTCCTGTCCCGTTGGGTTAGGTCTTCTGCCGGTACTCTTGGTGGCTGCTTGGTCTTTTGACAAGTCTGTCCTCTTCCCTAACAACGGGTATCTATGATGGCTTTCAAGACAAAATGGGGTTAACATGGTGCATGTATGCATGAGGCACATGTGATGCAAGAAATATATCAACTCATTAAAATTTTCACACAAATCGGCCCACCATCATTTTAGAAGCTTTTGGGCTAACTGTCATATGAGTGAACTCGTCCCAGTTTAAATGGCCCAACGAGTTCACATCTCATGGCAAGGAGCCCAACTAAATCCAAATGGTAATGTTCCGAACACAAGCACAAAGTGGCCCATCAATATTTAGAAGCCTTTGGCCCAATCATCATAGGATACGTTATTGTCCCAGTTTAATTGGCCCAGCAAGTCCGCATTTCTGACAATGGTCCAACTGCATCCAAATAAGGATGGTCCACATGCACATACTCAAGGAAATAATTGTTACTTTAACCATACAACCCCGGTCTATGGGTGGGTTCACAAGAGTGTAGACAAAGGCTCTCATCGGCGAAGGATGGCCCACAACTAGGTCTCCCCAATCAAGGGTTCGAGCGACCAAGTGAGCGCACATTTTTTTATACACTAAGGTACGTGCCAATGAGCTATGGTGTGTGATGGACTGTCAAATGGATTTCCCGTTGTAGATTCCCCAGAGGGAGGGAAGAGCGAGGCTCACTTAAATACCCAAGCCTTTTAGGCTCTTATCGCTTGTTGTCAGGAATAAACAACGAGTCCTCCAAATTAGTCCATCACAATAGGCTACGAGTAGATGGCTATATAGGTGCCTTCACAGCTTTTCCTTCTAGAAAGGTAGTGAATGAAGGAAGACACCAACCATTACCTAGCCTCAAATGCCTTTGATTAAACCCTCATTTCATCCACAATAGACACAGTCAATTAGAACATAAATCCAAACATTACAAGATAATATTTCAGGGCCGATTCTCCATCCCCAGTGGAGTCACCGGACTGTGGACAACAGAACCTGGGCGACGCTGTTCTAGGCTCGCGGCCTAGTTGGGAAGTACGAAATAACATGGAGTCGCCACCCGGTGTGAACCGGGAAAATGAGATTTAAAGCCGCACTCACCCTTCGCAAGGGAAGACCTCAAACCGTTGGGTTCAGAATGGTCCATTACTTATGTCACTTGTAATGAAAGGATTTATGTAATAATTTAATCAAGTTTAAGTAACATTTATTTCCAAGAGGATCATGCTTCTAAATTCACATGCATACATCAACAAGTTCATCACAACATGCAACATCTCATGGCAATCTCATGAATATTTCTCAATCATCTGATATGGAAAACTAAGAACAACCTAATCATGCTTGAGTACTATCTCATGAACATATTAACCAAATAACATGCTAACAACCTAATCATGCTTGAATATCATCCCAAGAACACATAGAATGGATAAATGCAGGGATACAAATGATATGATTGACTACATAATACAAGAAAGATCAACCAAGAGGCAATTATGCATGAATATGATGAGACACACTCAGTTCAGTGTGTGCACGTTCGTGTAGCGTTCGTAAATGCGTTCGAACGGTAAACAAAAGGTTCGCGTTCGTGTAGCGTTTGATAACGCGTTCGAACGGTACCAGACCTGATGATACAAAATGCATGCGCGTTCGAGTAGCGTTCGTAAAATGCGTTCGAACGGGAAACAGAAGGTTCTCGTTCTTATAGCGTTCGAGAACGCGTTCGAACAGAACCAGACCTGATGCATGATAAGACCAAGAAAGTGCGTGTGTCTTCGCGTAGCGTTTGTAAAACGCGTTCGAACGGGAAACAGAATGTTCGCGTTCGTATAGCGTTCGAGAACGCGTTCGAACGGAAACCGACCTGATGCATGCAACACAAAGAATAAAGACAATAATGTCAAGCTCAGTATGTCCGATTGAACGTATCTTGCATTCAACCGAACACACATCAAACGGCGCGGCAAAACATCGTGGTAAGGGCTTTAACCCCTCCCAATAGGGGATCTTTCATTGCACTTACTAAGCCCATGCGCTCGATTGAATCATGCATACAAAGAAATAAAAACAATAATATCAAACTTAGTATGCTCGATTTAACGTATCTTGCATCAACAACACGAACACACATCAACCGGCGCGGCAAAGCATAGTGGTAAAGGGCTTTAAAACCCCTCCCAATAAGGGATTTTTCATTGCACTTACTAAGCCCATGCGCTCGATTGAATCATGCATAAATAAACAACATGCAGAATTCAAATAACGAAAAAATAAATAAACCGAAGCAACATAAAACAAAAGAATGTGTCGTTTACTCAAGTGGTACGTGGAGTTGTATCCCGAGTACAGATCATACTACCGTCCATTCGGAATCGGCTATGAAATTTATGTCCGGGTTTCCATCCTATATACCACAAGAGACGGCACTTTTCCATTCATCCAATACCCACAACACACATCATACACAAACAAGATTCAACAAATAATTAAAATATAATCAAGATAAATAACAAAAATCAAATAAAGATGAGTGTGAAAAGTACCATCAGGTCTAACCTTTTAAATCACCTCTCGGATGTACGGCACACGGTCGTCGGAAGGGTGGATGCTCCGCAACTCTTCCGGTTCACTGGTTCACTGCTCTCGTTCGTTGTCTCACTGTTTGGAGTCGTCGTTCTCCGTCTTTTGCTGCTGCTTTTGACTCCGATTTGCTCATGTTTTCTCTGTATGCTGCTCACTGTTTCAGGTCTATTAGTGGACTGTTTTTGCGTTTTTTAGGGGAGTTTGGGTTGCTATTTTTTATGTTACTGCTTTTAAGGTTTTTAGGGAATGTTTTAAGAGGATTTTGCTGCTGTTTTTTAGGGCTGTTTTGCGTGCAGGGAATGGCTGTTTTGATGCTTAATTTCGGTTGTATGGCTGATGTGTTGGGTGGTGGTTTGGCTACTGTATAGGGGGATAGTTTGGGCGTGATTTGGCTACTGTTTTAGTGTTAAAGGGGCTGCTATATTAGGGTATGATTTCAGCAATTGGAGAGTGAGGATGAAGAGAACTTTTTCTTGTTATTTTCTTGATGAATGCGGTGACTTAGGAGAGGTTCTTTGCTTGTATTTTCCTTGTTATTTTCGTGCAATGTGAGTGAGTGGAGAGGTCTTGGGCGTGGGCTAGAGAGATTGGAGAGAGCCAGCCGAATGGCTTTGGTTTAGTGTTGTTTATATAGGGAATGGTTAGGGTTTCACCTTGTCTCACAAGGAATGTGATTTGGCATTAAAGAGAGGATTTGATTTGGTGTTGGACAAGGAAAGCAAGGGATTTGATTGGTTTGTTAGGAATACAATATTTTATGTTAGGAATAATATATATTTGATTGGGAATATAATTGGTTGATTGATTTTAATTAGGCATGACATCTTTTAAATTTGGTATGTGATTTTTAGATTTGTTTTGATTTCACCATGTGTTAAATATGTGTTTTAAGTCGGCTTGGGCGTGTGGGCCAAGGCTTGGGCGAATTGGGCTTAATGTGAGGATAGCAGCAAAACCAGAATTACTGACACCGTTAGAACGTCTCCTAGAACGCGGCACGAATGCCCGCAATCTGTTTGACGTTCGAATGAAGTAACGAACGCAGCACGAACGAAAACAGTGAACTTGTGAAATGAATCCGATGACGTACTTATTCTGAATTTCCCCTTCCGATGTCCGTTTCTCGTGACTTCCGTGACTTAAAAGGTAGTGCCTCCAAATGAGGCTCATCATAGGGACTTATATGCAAAAATGCAGTGCCTACAGTTGCCATAGTGCTCTACGAGTATATTTCATTAGTGAGACTCTCTAGGTTCTGGAATATCCGTCACGAAATCCAATTTCGTGTCCATGATTTACCCACCCGTAAATTATGATGAACACTGATAAACTCACTGAATCATACAGTTCGAGGACATTGCATACTTATAATCCATCCATCACATGTATCTGGATTATTTCATATATATAGATTTAAAACGTCAAATCTCTATAAATATAATCACGTCGACGTTCTATTAGCAATCTCTTAATAACACTTAGAACTCGCTTCAACAGTGTGTGCCACGGGCCTATGGATTTAACAGATTTCTAATTCTATATTGAATACCTATGCTCTGTACACCGAGCTGATGGATTCTACCTTGAAACACACCGGATATCCTGAGGATTAGTCTGTTGGAGATTCTAAGCATCCCAAGATCAATAAACAAGCATGAACACAAGTGAATACATTCGAGGAAGTTGCGGAATACTCACATTGAGCGGTTGAGCGACGCGGTAGGCAACAAAACTCGGTTTCTGCCTCCTTGGACTGCTCGGCAGTGGGCAGTAGCAGCTCACTGGTCTCGGCCTTCATCTTCAAGAATCCAAGCTCCAAGCTTCGTCGAACGATTCCCGGCTCATGGGTGGACTTCCTTATCACCTTCGCATGTCTCGTATTGTGCTAGCACTCAAGAAATTTGCCACAAATTTCTCACTTTTTGCTTCCCTCATGCTCAGTTTTTTCAAACCAGAAACACATAAAATTTCAGCCCCAAGGGCGTGAAGAAGAAGAGAGAAAATGGAGGAGAGAGAGAGATAAATGTGTTGTGTAAGTGTTAATTGATTTTCCAAAATTCAATTAAAACATATACCACTTTTTGAATTTCAAAAAATCAAGCCATAAATGGCTCCAACCACTCACATCACTCAATCACAAGTTGTCAAGTCACATCACTCAAAATGACAAGTGATTTGACGCTTGATGCGACTAGCGATTTGACGCTTGATTGACTTGCGTGTCGCACTCGAATTCGAAATACGAATGCGCTCACAAATAATCCCGGGCTCGGATTCGCTAATTCCAAATTAATGAATTTTCTGTTGCGACGCAATTAAATGATTACGTCTAGCGAAATCACTATTCACGTCGCTAACGAATTAATTCTAAATTAACTCGTTCGCCCGAATTAAAATCTAATTTCAATTCCGCGTCGAAATCCAATTTCGTTTAATATATCGAATATATTAATTTATCGATTAATTCCAAATTAATCGTTATCTTTCTTTAAATGATATTTTATCATAGATAAAATATCTTCGCAATTAATCCCAGATTAATTTTCTCTCTCATCTAATTAATCCCAGATTAATTAAAGTGCGAGTCATACGTCATCGGTGAATCTTTGGGAAGCGACCCATGAGATCCCCGGATAAGTTGGCAGTAAATTCGATCGTCGGACTATCCGAACACGTAAGTACCAAGTACTACGTTTTACCGATTTACAAGACAAGGTTGGCTTCTAGCAAAGCACCATGCCTACCCAATTCTCCGGAAATATACTTACAGGTATAAAGGATCTATATCAGGCGTAGTATAAGTAGTATAGCGTATTTCGGTCCAGTATCGGATGATCACATGCAAGGCCTGAGGCTGTACAGTGTCTGCCCCGTACGAAGCATATATCGGATGACAAGCAACTAGTCTCTTTAATATCGGATAATCATGACCAAGTCATATTATCCCGACGGTTGCAACCTTTTTTGAGAACCAGTTATGTATCCCTGCGCGATCA
Organism: Zanthoxylum bungeanum; assembly: GCA_019454045.1. Lineage (NCBI taxonomy): Eukaryota > Viridiplantae > Streptophyta > Magnoliopsida > Sapindales > Rutaceae > Zanthoxylum > Zanthoxylum bungeanum. Next base: position 156,706 of record SKCR01020787.1, read on the forward strand.
TCATCTCCATATGACTGGAGTGACACTTCCGTCTGGACATCACACCCAACACACTAAGATTCTCAATATACCCAGCATTGGCGTACACAGAACCTGTTAAAGCCCTGGACGACCACAACCAAAGTATATTGATTGTCACAAGTATTAGCGGTGCAAGTCTCAGGTTAAGACCAAATACACCTACCCTGATTTCGGACTTCCATAGACACATAGTCATACTACCAATGGAATTCCGAGGGGGTCTATCCAGAGCGAAGCTTTTTCCCACCATCGGTGAAACACAACCTCCTATTACACTTGCATGAGTATCATATACCCAATTGTTGTTTATTATTCTGGTCCCAAGATCAAATCAAGACATGAAATAATGCATGAATACACCAACGAAGATAGCGGAATACTTACATTGGTTGGTAGAGTCGATTTGGAGACGAATGAAGGCCAAAAACGCACTGCCCTTCACCCCAAACTGCAACAGTCCACTGTCCCTGCAAAACAGAAAATTGAGTGAAGAAACGGAGCTCCTAGCTACGTCGGATGAGTCCCGCCTCATGGGTGAACCTCCCTACCACCTTCGCAAGACTTGTAAGTGTGCTAGCACTTGAATTTTCACCATGAAAACCCACTCTAGCTTCCCTATTGCTCACGCCATTTCTGGTTCCAAACCAGTCCACATTTCAAGCTTTGGGCGTGAGAGAAGAGAGAAAATGAGAGAGAAGAAGTTTTGTGTTAAGTTAAAATGATTTACCAAAAATCAATTTATATTTATGCCATAATATTTATTAAATTAATAATAAAATTATGATACAAAACATGCAATGGCTTAGAGTGTCAAACACTCAATTTCCATGCAATAACATTGAGTGCATTGTACACTATCTACATGCATAACATTGAGTGTATTGTACACTATCTACATGCAATGCATTAGAATGACATGTGTCATGTGGGCCCCACACGTTTCCAAATGAAAGTGGGCCCACGTGCACTCACGCGTTCGGGTTCGATATTTCCGAAATACCGAGCTTACGTCGCGACGTTAATTCAATCGAATTTAAATAAATAATTGCGCCTGGCGAAATTATTATTTACGTCGCTAACGAATTAATTCTAAATTAACTCGTTTGCCCGAATTAAAATCTAATTTTAATTCCGCGTCGAAATCTAATTTCATTTAATATATCGAATATATTAATTCATCGATTAATTCCAAATTAATCGTTCTCTCTCTTTAGACGATATTTTATCCCGGATAAAATATCTCCGTTATTAATCCTAGATTAATTTTCTCTCTCTCTTCTATTATAATCCCAGATTATTCAAGAGTGCGAGTTGTGCGTCATCGGTGGATTATCGGGAAGCGACCCATGAGATCCCCGGATAATCTGGCAGTAAATACGGTCGTCGGAGTATCCGAATCACGTATGTACCAAGTACTACGTTCTACCGATTTACGAGACAAGGTCGACTCCTAGCAAAGCACCAAGTCTTCCCAAGTTCTCCGGACATATTCATCAAAGAATATTAAGATCTGTATCAAGCGTAGTATACAATGTATTGTGTATTGTGCATATCGGCCCAGTATCGGATAGTCACGTGCTAGGGCTGGGGCTGGATAAGTGTCTGCCCCGTCCGAAACACATATCGGATGTCTGGTAACTAGTCTCTATAATCGGATATTCATGACCTGGTCATAATATCACGATTGGATGCGCATCACTTAAGAGCACTAATACCGTATCCTGTGTGACATCATCTCCATTATGACTGGAGTGATACTTCCGTCTCGACATCACATCCAATACACTACGACTCTCTGATAAACCCAGAAGAGGTGAACACAGAACCAGTTAAGATCCTTACCACCAAAACCAAAGTTTACCGATTGTCGTAAGTATTAGCGATGCAAGTCTCAGGTTAAGACTATACACACCTACCTTGATTTCGGCCCCTCCCATAGACACCTAGTCATAATACCAATGGGATTCCGAAGGGTCTATCCAGAGCGAAGCTGTTTCCCGTACCATCGGTAAAACACGACCTCCTATCGCACTTGCACAAGTATCCAATACTTATATATATGAGAACTATGCCGTTGTGCCCTCACAACGCGCACAAGTGCAATACTAGCCTATTCCGCATTATCGATGTCCAGTCTCGATAATACTACGGCTAGGGATATTTAATGATTAATCCTTCGTGGACTGATACTGTCTCATATCATCTCAATCCAGGAACTAATCATAGGGACCTCTCTTCATTTATATATTTATGGTGATCTAATCACAAATGACGAGAGTGCAATTTCCTTGTTACATAGTTAATTTGCTACAGCAACACAATGATCTGTGCAAATAGTGACGCTATGGGTCATATTATCCAACAATCTCCCACTTGGCACATAGCCAGTCACTCGAGTGTCCTACACCCGAACTATGTAAGGTTCGCTCAAATTGCTGAGGAAAGGTTTTCGTCAGCGGATTTGTTCGATTATCGTTTGACGCGATTTATACGATCATCACATCGCCACGATGTATGATCCGAACGAATCAGATGATATAGAAGTATATATCTGGATCGTCGATGAGACCTTTAATTCCTTAGCCTGTGCTGACGCCTAGCTCAGCTGCTAACAGAACTATATCTAATCTAATTAGATTTACTTTCGATCCAAATGGCTTCTATTGCTGCCTCAGCTGCAGCAATAATCCGCATTTGTTGTTTATTCGGCAACAGTTATCTTGCTTGGAAGATTTCCAGCTCACTGTCCCGTTATTCAAACTTTATAGTACCACAGTATTTAACTGTTTGGAAACTTGCAGGGGTGATCCCAGTCACTTCAAGTTCTCATTCTCCATAGTTTAAGACAGCATCTTTAGTTCTCTCAGATACTAATAGATGTCTTAACTTCAATCCAGTGACTGTCACTTGGATTGATATGATTGTGACTCCATATGCTCGAAGCGTATAAGACACCAATACAAGTACATTTTAAATGTACAATTTCCCAGAGAGTGTTAACAACTCCAAATCTATCCCAGTAGATCTTTATTCCTTGAATAAAGGTTGTTACTCCCCATAATTCTACGGAGAATTTCTATGAAAGCCAAGCTTTCGACAATAGCTTTATGGGAATATGGGAATTTCACTGTTAGTGCGATCTCTCACTAACCTCCTTATATACACAAGAATTATTTCGTTTTGAGTCAAATCATAAACCATTATGATTATTTCAAAACGTCAGTTCCAAGAACCTTATGCTTGCATTGATCCAAACATGGATCGAATAACCCGCAAACCTTGTTTGTCGGTTATACAAAATCGTCAGGATGTTGTAAACATCCTCCAAAAGGTTTCCTTTTCAGGAAAGCGATTTTGATTTGTAACTGACATATTTCATAAATGAAATATACAGTTATCAACAAGCATCTTCAAAATGGATTTACCATGGCAACAGGTAAAAATGTTGAACCGTTATTAACATAATGTTGATAACGATACCTTTCCGTCAAAAGCTTAGCTTTGCACGTTGGTATGTTGCCTTCCATGTATGTCTTCCTTGAAGATATTTAATGTACCATAGGCATACTGCCTTGTGGTACAACAACTAGTATCCAAACATAGTTGTTATACATGGAATCCATTTCGGATTCATGGCACTTTGCCATAACAGGGAGTCGATACCTCGTATCACTTCCTCAAACGTAGTCGGTGGATTACCCCTCACAAGATTGACATCTTTATGAGGTTAGATCAGAAACCCATACCCTAGGTTGTTTTCTGACTCTATCCGATCTACGAAGTTCTTGTGTATTTGAAGATTAATGGTATAGTTTCATCATAGATGAACTATTTGTGTTCCATTAAGGACTTCGTGCCTTGAACAGTATTACTCCGATTTTCATCGAGTATCACTATCCTCCCACTGACCACTGCATATCGGTATTCCTCTCAGGAAAACCGCATGGTGAGCAACAATCACATTGTTCTCATGTGGGATTTATAAGTATTATACTTAAGGTTTCCCTTAGGATAACCTATATTGGCACTTATCCAATTTGGGTCCTTAGTTTGGTATCATCCAAACGCTATGCCTGGCATACCCAAATTATCAGGAATGAGAAACCTCGTTTCTTCCCTGTTCATATCCTATATGATATCTGTCAAACAAATTTATATGGAACCTTATTCTAAATAAGTTTTGCACTGTTAATACATATCCTGTAGAAGGAAATAGTAGCTCAGAGCGACTCGTGATAAACCTTATCATGTCCTCATCTGAAAGAATACAGTACTCTTTCATGTACGTATGAAACTTACTGCTTAAGTATTTTCCATTACGGTTTTACCGTGGCGGCATAATACTATAGCCGATCTGTTTTTCTACTTCGTGTCGAAACTCTAAAAGTTCCGATCTGTGTTCTTCAAAAGAAACATATAACCACAACGTGATGTCACATCCGTTAAGATCACGAAATATTCATGTTAACATCTAGCCTAGCTAGATATGGGCCCACTTACTTCACCATGAATAGGGCTAACAGATCGGTGGCCCTTTTACTATTACCAAGTAAATAGTATTTTAGGTATTTACCTAATAAACTAGATTCGTAGACCTTATTTGAATAGTCAAATCAGTCCTAGTACCCACTCTTAAAAGTGTGGATATACGAGTCTTGTTTAATTGTGTCCCAGACAACAATGCCACAAATAAGTCTCCATTGATCAAATCAATTTGAGCTATTTATTTGTCATTTTATATTTTGAGATTTTTCTTTATATTCAAAATATAAATTCTGTTATTTACATCCAATGTATTTATCTCAGTATCATCTTTATATATTGAAACACTTTAGTGTTCTAGAATATAAAGGTTTTATCCGCAATGGATTAAACACTGATATAGAGATAATGTCTGTAGTTAAACTAGTTACATTATAACATTTCCTAATTTAAGTACATACCCAAAGGGTAGTTCCTAAACTTAGGTATCTACGGTCGAAACAGCGACTTTCGTCCCGTTTCCGATTCGCAGAGAAATCTCGGCTTGAAGCCAGTATCGGCTCACAGCGGATTCTGAACGTCAATACATATATTTTATGTACCACACTAAGTATTTAAATTCAATTTCAATACTAGTAGTGAACATAACTTTGACAATATTTTTAAAGTTAGAGCCTCGCCCTATCTTTAATTCCTTCGTGTCTTCCATATCCAAATGGTAGTCACTTTGGGATATGTCAATTATCCTTTTCAATATTTCACAAACCTTTGCCCAAGCCTTGGGTTTCGGAATATCGAAACGATGTGCACCTTGTGCTACATGCCCAATTGCAAACTTTGACTTTTCTCCACTAGAATAGTCAATTAATTCTTCAAGAATTATTAATTGCAATTTTAATACTTTTAAATCTAAAGATAGATTTATTGTAAGTATATTAATTAAGCACTAAAGTCATCATCACATAAATCTTCCAAAGACTTTATGCTCTACTATTTGCTTAATTATAGGCTTAGTCATAATAAGTTATTTTATCAAATAAATTAACCTATTATTAATTCCCAATTGAAAATTAAATCATTTAAAACATTTAATCCAAGGATTATATATTTTAAATATTCACCTTTTCAATTCTTTCTGATTTCAATAGTCCAACTATTTAATCAATTTTATAAGGTACTATTTATTATAATGATTACAATAATCCAATTATTTAATCAACTATAATTTTAATATTGATTACTATAATGCAATTATAAAATCAACTATCATTTTGATTCATTATATTGATTACTATAATCCAATTATAAATCAACTATAATTTAATTCAATTATATTGATTACTATAATCCAATTATAAAATCAACTATATATTGAATGAGTTTGTATATAGTCCAACTATATATATTTTTAAAACAACATAAAATATTAGTCCGACTAATACTTTTAATTAATATGACGAGTAAAATAAAATGAGCGTGTTTAGCGAGTATTCGAACGAATGTTGCAAATTCAATACTTGCCTCCCACTATTTTCGTCGAGCCTCTAACCCTCTGTGGAGTACTCGGGAAACCGTGTTTCCTAGTGGGCTAGGATCCTATTAAATAACACACAACCCTGACTTTGGCCAATAAAAAGCTGTATGCTATTAACTAGGTAGATCTCACAGATCAATTGGATCTCATCCAATTCCTAGATCCGGTTAGGTGGACATCCAAGTCCGAAACATATGTATAATGTCAATGTATCCATTACATTTTCTAACCCTATCCTCTGAATCATTTAGGCCTTGGCTTTGGCCAAACACAAACCTAATGATTCCAGTTAAGCGGGACCCATTGACGAGGAAAGTTTCGTAATCAATGTCATTGGACAAAAAGTGATCTGACTTTGGTCAATAAAAATCACGATTTGGACAAGACACCGATATGCAACAAAACTCTCATGATTCAAGTACATCCTTGATTGACAAAGGTCTTGACTTTGGTCAAACAAACCAATGCCAACTTCGGATCTTGAACAAGAATCATTCAATGGAAGGATATTTGCTTAATATAGATTGAGGGATTTTCGCGTGCAAATTGGCTACCAATTTAATTATCTTTGTTAGGTCTCATCATCATACACCCTTAAACATGCATTCTAAATACATAATAAAGCGAGTATGAAATAAAATAATAATGATATGCGGATGGATACTTAACACATTGATCCTAGATCAAATCTCTCCCTTTCTCACTCAAGCTAGCACTTGTACTACTTCTACCCGTTACACTACACTTCTAAAGAAACCTCATATCCATAGAGGGGAATAGGTGAGAAGAGAATACAAAGAGAAAGAAGGTGATAAGGCTGGACACGCAGGTCCAATTTAATAAATCGAATTTATTACAATTTTCTAAAATTGCCCACCCATCTAATATCCATCCGATATGCATTATTCATTCAACACAACCACGTATTCACACACATAAGCATGCTATCAATCAATCTAATCAAATTAATTAATCTGATAATTAAGTGATCATCCAATGTTCAAACAACGATTTGATTTTGTTCGAGTCAAACTCGTTTTTGCGAATAAGTACTCAAAGTACGAATTCATGAATTAAATTAAACTACATCATTAAATCTAATTTAACATGCATTTAATACTAATTCACTTCACTATTCAATTCCAAATTAAATATTGCACTTTATATTAATAAACCTTTTACGATTTAAATTCCAAATTCAATCGCGTCGGGACTCAAAGTCCGATTAACGTCCAACGTCAATTTAATTTAAGTCTAATGGGCTTCAATTAATTTCTTTAGGCATGGGCTTCGGCAACCAAAGCCCAATAGTGGAATCACCCAAAATGCCTTAGAAATCAATTTCGGCCCATTAGGCCCAATTAAACATTAAAGGTTCATTAGTCGCAATTGGGCTTTATGGTTAAGGTTTTGGGCCCAATTGGATCCAATCCACTTGGCCTAAACCAAACTTGATAAATCAAGCCCAAAAGGCCCAATTATAACAATTCAAGCCCAAATCCAATTTAAGCCTAAATAATTAAATTACACTAATCCAATTACACAATTTAATTACCTAAAGTGTATTACGATGATTAATAACCTAAATTGATATTTCCGAAGCATCAAATTAGTCCAATTAATCATGCTTAATTCATTATCATATGTCAAACACACATAATGAAAAATCAAACCCATAAACATGCTTCAATGCTCTCGGCCAAGGAAGGTTATTTTGTCCGATTTGAATTCAATCCGATTAATTACACAATCGACAACGTATTAACTTCCCGAATGATTTCATACACATCCAATGTTCAAAATCAAAATTACCAAGACATTAAGGGCTATTATATTCGGCCAAGGTAAGCAAATTGGGGATTTTTGTTCAACTTCAATTCAATCAAATTGACTTCAAATTAACATCATCCTTTATCATTATAACTCATCCAATGAATTAAAATGAAAAAATTCCAAGAACTCCAATATGACTTTACATTCGGCCAACATCAATATTTTGGGGAAAATTATTCCAAATCAATTTTCAACAAATTGGTCCAACCAAATGCAATAAAACATGTTATAAGCATACTCAAACAATCAATTTATTCAAATCATGCTCAACAAACATTTACCCAAATTTTAAGCCCTACATTTTTCATGCTTGCAACATTAGATCTTGATGCCATTTTTGGTTTATTCTAAGGTCCCAAGATCAAATCAAGACATGAAATAATGCATGAATACACCAACGAAGATAGCGGAATACTTACATTGGTTGGTAGAGTCGATTTGGAGACGAATGAAGGCCAAAAACTCACTGCCCTTCACCCCAAACTGTAACAGTCCACTGTGCCTGCAAAACAGAAAATTGAGTGAAGAAACGGAGCTCCTAGCTACGTCGGATGAGTCCCGCCTCATGGGTGAACCTCCCTACCACCTTGCAAGACTTGTAAGTGTACTAGCACTTGAATTTTCACCATGAAAACCCACTCTAGCTTCCCTATTGCTCTCGCCATTTCTGGTTCCAAACCAGTCCACATTTCAAGCTTTGGGCGTGAGAGAAGAGAGAAAATGAGAGAGAAGAAGTTTTGTGTTAAGTTAAAATGATTTACCAAAAATCAATTTATATTTATGCCATAATATTTATTAAATTAATAATAAAATTATGATACAAAACATGCAATGGCTTAGAGTGTCAAACACTCAATTTCCATGCAATAACATTGAGTGCATTGTACACTATCTACATGCAATGCATTGAGTGTATTGTACACTATCTACATGCAATGCATTAGAATGACATGTGTCATGTGGGCCCCACACGTTTCCAAATGAAAGTGGGCCCACGTGCACTCACGCGTTCGGGTTCGATATTTCCGAAATACCGAGCTTACGTCGCGACGTTAATTCAATCGAATTTAAATAAATAATTGCGCCTGGCGAAATTATTATTTACGTCGCTAACGAATTAATTCTAAATTAACTCGTTTGCCCGAATTAAAATCTAATTTTAATTCCGCGTCGAAATCTAATTTCGTTAATATATCGAATATATTAATTCATCGATTAATTCCAAATTAATCGTTCTCTCTCTTTAGACGATATTTTATCCCGGATAAAATATCTCCGTTATTAATCCTAGATTAATTTTCTCTCTCTCTTCTTTATAATCCCAGATTATTCAAGAGTGCGAGTTGTGCGTCATCGGTGGATTATCGGGAAGCGACCCATGAGATCCCCGGATAATCTGGCAGTAAATACGGTCGTCGGAGTATCCGAATCACGTATGTACCAAGTACTACTACTACTCTACCGATTTACGAGACAAGGTTGACTCCTAGCAAAGCACCAAGTCTTCCCAAGTTCTCCGGACATATTCATCAAAGAATATTAGATCTATATCAAGCGTAGTATACAATTGTATTGTGCATATCGGCCCAGTATCGGATAGTCACGTGCTAGGGCTGGGGCTGGATAAGTGTCTGCCCCGTCCGAAACACATATCGGATGTCTGGTAACTAGTCTCTATAATCAGATATTCATGACCTGGTCATAATATCACGATTGGATGCGCATCACTTAAGAGCACTAATACCGTATCCTGTGTGACATCATCTCCATTATGACTGGAGTGATACTTCCGTCTCGACATCACATCCAATACACTACGACTCTCTGATAAACCCAGAAGAGGTGAACACAGAACCAGTTAAGATCCCCCACCACCAAAACCAAAGTTTACCGATTGTCGTAAGTATTAGCGATGCAAGTCTCAGTTAAGACTATACACACCTACCTTGATTTCGGCCTCCCATAGACACCTAGTCATAATACCAATGGGATTCCGAAGGGTCTATCCAGAGCGAAGCTGTTTCCCGTACCATCGGTGAAACACGACCTCCTATCGCACTTGCACAAGTATCCAATACTTATATATATGAGAACTATGCCGTTGTGCCCTCACAACGCGCACAAGTGCAATACTAGCCTATTCCGCATTATCGATGTCCAGTCTCGATAATACTACGGCTAGGGATATTTAATGATTAATCCTTCGTGGACTGATACTGTCTCATATCATCTCAATCCAGGAACTAATCATATGGACCTCTCTTCATTTATATATTTATGGTGATCTAATCACAAATGACGAGAGTGCAATTTCCTTGTTACATAGTTAATTTGCTACAGCAACACAATGATCTGTGCAAATAGTGACGCTATGGGTCATATTATCCAACACAAATATATTAGAACTATGCCGTTGTGCCCTCACAACGCGCACAAGTGTAATACTAGTCTTTTACGCATTCATCGATGTCCAATCTCGATATGCTCTGACTAGGGATGTTCAATGATTTATCCTTCGTGAATTGATATTGTCTCATATCATTCTCAATCCAGGAACAAATCATAGGGACCTCCTATCATTTATATATCTAGGTGATCTAATCACAATGATAAGAGTACAATCTCTTTGTCACATAGTTAATTTGTACAACAACACCATGATCTGTACAAATAATGACGCTATGGGTCATAATTGTCCCAACAATCTACCACTTGGCCTATAGCCAGTCACTCGAGTGTCTTACACCCGAACTATGTACGGTTGGCTCAAACTGCTGAGGAAAGGCTTTCGTCAGCGATTTGCTGATTATTGTCTGATGCGATTTATACGATCATCATATCGCCACGGTGTATGATCCTAACGAATCAGATGAATATCGAAGTATGTATCTGGATCGTTGATGAGACCATTAATTCTTTAGCCTGTGCTGACGCCTAGCTCAGCAGCTAACAGAACTATTCCTAATCTAATTAGGATTTATATCGACCTAGAAGGCTTCTATTGCCGCCTCAGCTGCAGCAATAACCCGCGTTTGTTGTTTATACGGTAACAGTATCTTGCTTGGAAGATTTCCAGCTCACTGTTCCGTTATTCAAACTGTATAGTACCGTTTGCGACTTTAAGTCGTTTTATCGGTTTAGGAAACTTGCAGTAGTGATCCCAATCACTTCAAGTTCTTCTTCTCCACAGATTAAGACAACATCCTTAGATCTCTAAGATACTAACGAATGTTCTTAACATCAATCCAGTGACTATCACTTGGATTGGCCTGTTTGTGAATCCATATGCTCAAAGCAAATGAGACACCAGGTCGTGTACATTTTTCAATGTACAATTTCTCGGAGAGTCTTCTCGAAAGCTAAGCTTTCACCGATTATTATTTTGGGAATATCATTTCCAAGAAATGACATATTATCATTATTTATAAGACAGCCACTGTCAGTGCACTCCCACTAACCTCCTTATATACACAAGAATCTTTTTGTTTTGAATTAAATCATAAACCATTATGATTACATCAAAACGATAATTCCAAGAACCTATGCTTGCTTCAATCCAAACATGGATCGAATAACCCGCAAACCTTGTTTGCTAGTTTTGGTACGACAAAATCGACAGGATGTTATAAACATCCTCCAAAAGGTTTCCTTTTCAGGAAAGCAATTTTCCCGTTCAGCTGACATATTTCACTAATGAAACATGCAGCATTAGCAAGCATTATCCAAATGGATTTACCATGGCAACAGGTAAAAGGTTGAATCGTAATCAACACAATGTTGATAACAATACCTTTCCGCTAAAAGCCTAGCTTTATACGTTGGTATGTTGCCTTCCATGTATGTCTTCCTTGAAGACATATATATTACCAATAGGCACAATGCCTTGTGGTACATCAACTAGTATCCAAACTTGTTGATATACATGGAATCCATTTCGGACTCATGACACTTTGTCACAATTAGGGAGTCGATACCTTGTATCACTTCCTCATACGTAGTCAGTTGGTATGCCTCAAAAGATTGACATCTTTATGAGGTGAGATCAGAAACCCATACCCCAGGTTGTTTTCTGACTCTTTCTGACATATGCGGTTCTTGTGTATTCGAAGATTATGGTATAGTTTCATCCTTGATGAACTATATGTGTTCTATTAAGGAATTGGTGCTTGGAACAGTATCACTCCGATTTTCATCGAGTTTTACTATCCTCCCACTTACCACTGCATATCGGTATTCCTCTCAGGAAAAATGCATGGTGAGCAAAAATCTAATTGTTCTCATGTGAGTTGTATAAGTACTATACTTAGGTATCCCTAGGATAGCCTACAATTGGCATTTATCCAATTTGGGTTTTAGTTTGGTATCATCCAAACATATGCCCGGCATACCCAAATTATCAGGAATGTGATACCCAGTTTCTTTCCCGTTCATATCTAATATGAAATTTGTCTAACATATTTTATGGAACCCTATTCAAAATAAGTTCTTGCACTGTTTATGCGTATCCGTTGAAGGAAATGGTAGCTCAGAGCGACTCATGATTAACCTTATCATGTCCAACAAAATTTGGTTACTCAGTTCGAACACATTGTCAAATTGACGTGTTCCGGGAGGAGTCATCTTTGAAAGAATACTATACTCTTTCAAGTATACTAGAAACTTATTGCTTAAGTGTTTTCATCATGGTCTCACCATGATGATTTAATACTTTAGCCGATGTGTTTGTCTATTTCGTGTCGAAACTTAAAAGTTTCCGATTTGTGTTCTTCAAGAGAAACACATAACCATAACGCGATGCCACATCCGTATAGGTCACGAAATATTCATATCCACCTCTAGCCTAGCTAGACATGGGCCCACTTGCTTCACTATGAACTAGGGCTAACAGATCGGTGGCACTTGCACTTTTACCAAGTAAATAGTGTTTTAGGCACATTGCCCAATAAACTAGATTCGTAGACTTTATTTGAATAGGATCAAATCAGTCCTAGTATCCACTATTCAAAAGTGTGGATATACGATTCCTTTTTATTGTGTCACAGATAACAATGCCACAATATGTTTCTTCTGATCAAATCAGTTTGAGCTGTTTGTTTGTCATGTTATACGTTTGAAATTTTATTTATATTCAAAATAAACTCTGTTATTCACATCTAATGTGTATATCTCAATATCATCTTTATGTAATAAAACACTTTAGTGTTCTAGAATATAAAGGTACACCCGCAGCGGGTTATACACTGATATAGAGATAATGTATCTAGTCAAACTAGTTACATTATAACAGTTTCCTCTTTTAGGTACACACCCGAGGGTAGTTCCTAAACTTAGGTGTCTACGGTTAAAACAGCGACCTTCGTCCCGTTTCCAATTCGCAGATAAATCTCAATTGAAATCCGTATTCTGTTCAAAGAAATTCTGAACATCAATGTATATTTATGTATCACACTAATTATTTAAAATCTGATTTTAATACTAATAGTGAACATAATTTTGACAAATATATTTGAAGTCAGAGCCTTGCTCGTCTTCAATTCCTTCATGTCTGCTTTGTTCAAACGGCAGTCACATTTCCGCGATCCCGTTTGCCACAATTTTGCAGACATTTTGGGATATGTCCTTTATCTTCCTAGAAGATTATAATGATTTTGCCTTTACCCTTTTTCATATTCCACAAGCCTTTGGCCAAGCCTTGGCCTTCTAGAAAATCGAAGTAAGGTGCGCCTTGCGCTACTTGCCTTATTGAAAACTTTGACTTTGTCTCATTGAAAATAGTCATTAACTCTCCAAGAGTTTACTATTGCAATATTAGTACTTCTAAAATCTAAGGATAGATTCTTTGAAGATCCTTCAATTTCATTATCACACTTTAAGGATCTAATCCTTAGTTTTGATTCAGAAATTAAGGAGTCTACTGCGACAAGCTTAATGGATTAAGCACTAAAGTTATCATTACATGAATCTTCCAAAGATCATGCTCTACTAATTGCTCAACTCCGGGCTTAGGCCTAATATGTTATTTTATCAAATAAAGTAACTTATTAATTTCCAGGACCATCCTGAAATTAATTCCCAATTTGAAAATTAAACCATTTAAATATTTTCCCTATGATTATGTTTTAAATGTCAATCTTTTATTTTTATCTTGATTTTAATAGTCCAACTATTTAATCAACGATTTCGATACTATTTATTATAATGATTACAATAGTCCAATTATTTAATCAACTATAATTTAATAGATTAAAATCAATTATATTGATTACTATAATCCAATTATAAAATCAACTATAAATGAATAGTTTGAATATAGTCTAACTATTTATTAAAAACCAACATTTAAATATTAGTCCAACTAACATTTAATTTATTTGACGAATGATATTTGTTTGAGCGCGTATGGTGAGTAATTGAATGAAATTGCAAATTCAATTCTTGCCTCCCACTATTTTTCGGCGAGCCTCTAACCCTCTGTCGAGTACGGGAAACCGTGTTTCCTAGTGGGCCAGGATCCCGTTAAATATCACACATCTTGACTTTGGCCAACAAATTGTATGATAATTAACTAGGTAGATCTCTAAGATCGATTGGATCCAATCCAATTCCTAGATCCGGTAGGGGGACATCCAAGTCCGAAACATATATCTTATATATGCCAATACATCCAATGTATTACCTAACCATTTTCCTCTGAATCAACTAAGCCTTGGCTTTGGCACAACAAACTTAGTGATCCCAGTTAAGCGCGACCCATTGGCCATGGAAAGCTTCGTAATCAATATCGATGGACAAGAAGTGGTCTTGACTTTGTCAACAAACCACAACTTGGACAAGACACTGATATGGAAAAAAGCCTTCGTGATTCAAACACATCCTCGACAGACAAAGGCCTTGACTTTGGCCAACAAACCAATGCCGTCTTAGATCTTGAGTGAGAATCACTCAATGGAAGGAAAAACGCTTAATATTTGCGAGGGTTTTTCGCGTGCAAATTGGCAACCAATTTATTATCTTTATTAAGGTCTCATCATCATACACCCTTAAACATGCATTCTAAACACATAATAAAGCGCATATGAATAAAATAATAATGATATGCGGATGGATACTTTACACATTGATCCTAGATCAAATCTCTCCATTTCTCTCTCCCGCTAGCACATGTATTTACTTCTACCCGTTACACTAAACTTCTAAAGAAACCTCGTTTACATTGAGGGGAATAGGTGAGAAGAGAATACAAAGAATAAGGAGGTGATAAGGCTGGACACGCAGGTCCAATTAATAAATCAAATTTATTACAATTTCTAAAATTGTCCCACCCATCTAATATCCATCTGATATAAATTATTCATGCATCGCAACCATGTATTAACACAAGCATGTTATCAATCAATCTAATCAAATTAATTAATCTGATAATTAGTGACCATCCAATGTTCAAACAACGATTTGATTTTGCTCGAGTCAAACTCGTTTTGTAAATAAGTACTCAAAGTATGAATTCTCGAATTAATTAAACTACCAATTAAATCCAATTCAATTGTATTTAATTCTAATTCACTATTTAATTCCAAATTAAATACTACACTTTATTAACGAACCTTACGACTTAAATTCCAAATTTAATCGCAACGGGTCTCAAAGCCCGATTAACGTCCAACGTTAATTTAATTAAAGTCCAATGGGCTTTTAATTAATTTCTTGAGGCGTGGACTTTTGGTCAACTCGGATCAAATCGATAACCAAAGTCCAATCCGGGAGTTACCACCATAAGCCTAGAAATCAATCTCGGCCCATTAGGCCCAATTAAACTTTAAGGTCCATTAAGTCGCATTTGGGCTTTATGGGGGCAGTTTGGGCCCAATTGGATCCAACCAATTTTTCCTAAACCCAACTTAGTACAACTAAGCCCGATAACAACATTTCAAGCCTAATTTCCAAAATTAGCCCAATTCAATTAAATTGCCAAATTCCAAATTCCCAATTTAATTACCTAAAGTGCATAGCATTATTAATTACCCAAATCATATTTTCCAAAATACCAAATTTGTACAATTAATCATGCTCATTAATATTAAATCATGTCCAACACAATTTAATTAAAATCAAACCCAATTTTACATGCTCAAAGTCTCAGCATTTGTAGGGAATTATATCTGATTTGGTTTCAATCCAATTAATTCCACAATCGACATTAAATCATATTCCCGAATGATTTCCAACACATCCAATGATCAAAAATAAAAAAAATCCCAAGACATATTTAGGGCATAGTATTCGGCCAAGCCTCAACAATTTGGGGAAAAATGATCCAATCCAATTTTCTTGAAATTGATCCAATCAAACTTCAATTCAACATCAATTAAGCATATTCAATCAAACAATTTAATTAATTCATGCTCAAAATCAATTTACCCAAATTTTAACCCTAAACCAACTTCATGCTTTTCCTTGCTCTGATACCATTGTTGGAGATTCTAAGCATCCCAAGATCAATAAACAAGCATGAAACACAAGTGAATACATTCGAGGAAGTTGCGGAATACTCACATCGAGCGGTTGAGCGACGCGGTAGGCAACAAAACTCGGTTTCTGCCTCCTTGGACTGCTCGGCAGTGGGCAGTAGCAGCTCACTGGTTTCGGCCTTCATCTCCAAGAATCCAAGCTCCAAGCTTCGTCGAACAATTCCCAGCTCATGGGTGGACTTCCCTATCACCTTCGCATGTCTCGTAGTGTGATAGCACTCAAAAATTTGCCACAAATTTCTCACTTTTTGCTTCCCTCATGCTCGGTTTTTTCAAACCAGAAACACAGAAAATTTCAGCCCCAGGGGCGTGAAGAAGAAGAGATAAAATGGGAGGAGAGAGAGAGAGATAAATGTGTTGTGTAAGTGTTAATTGATTTTCCAAAATTTTAATAAAAACATATACCACTTTTTGAATTTCAAAAAGTCAAGCCATAAATGGCTCCAACCACTAACATCACTCAATCACATCAATCACAAGTTGTCAAGTCACATAACACAAAGTGACAAGTGATTTGACGCTTGATGCGACTAGCGATTTGACGCTTGATTTGACTTGTGTGTCGCACTCGAATTCGAAATGCGAATGCACTCCCAAATAATCCCGGGCTCAGATTCGCTAATTCCAAATTAACGAATTTTCCGTTGTGACGCAATTAAATGATTACGCCTAGCGAAATCACTATTCACGTCGCTAACAAATTAATTCTAAATTAACTCATTCGCCTGAATTAAAATCAAATTTCAATTTCGCGTCGAAATCCAATTTCGTTTAATATATCAAATATATTAATTTATCGATTAATTCCAAATTATTCGTTATCTCTCTTTAAATGATATTTTATCCTAGATAAAATATCTCCGCAATTAATCCCAGATTAATTAAAGTGTGAGTCATACGTCATCGGTGAATCTTTGGGAAGCGACCCATGAGATCCCCGGATATGTTGGCAGTAAATTCAGTCGTCGGACTATCCGAACACGTAAGTACCAAGTACTACGTTTTACCGATTTACAAGACAAGGTTTGCATCTAGCAAAGCACCATGCCTACCCAATTCTCCGGAAACATCCTTACAGGAATAAATGATCTATATCAGGCGTAGTATACGTAGTATAGCGTATTTCGGTCCAGTATCAGATGATCACATGCAAGGCCTGAGGCTGGTACAGTGTCTGCCCCGTACGAAGCATATATCGGATGACAAGCAACTAGTCTCTTTAATATCGGATAATCATGACCAAGTCATATTATCCCGACGGTTGTAACCTTTTTAGAGAACCAGTTATGTATCCCTGCGTGATCATCATCTCCATATGACTGGAGTGACACTTCCGTCTTGACATCACACCCAACACACTACGATTCTCAATATAACTAGCATTGGCGTACACAGAACTTGTTAAAGCCCTGGATGACCGCAACCAAAGTATATTGATTGTCGCACGTATTAGTGGTGCAAGTCTCAGGTTAAGACCAAATACACCTACCCTGATTTCGGACTTCCATAGACACAATCATACTACCAATGGAATTCCGAGGGGGTCTATCCAGAACGAAGATGTTTCCCGTACCATCGGTGAAACACAACCTCCATTACACTTGCATGAGTATTATATACCCAATATATGAGAACTATGTCGTTGTGCCCTCAAAATGCGCATAAGTGTAATACTAGTCTTTTACGCATTCATCGATGTCCAATCTCGATAATGCTCTGACTAGGGATGTCAATGATTTATCTTTCGTGGATTGATATTGTCTCATATCATTCTCAATCTAGGAACAAATCATAGGGACCCCTCCTATCATTTATATATCTAGGTGATCTAATCACAAATGATAGAGTGCAATCTCCTTTGTCACATAGTTAATTTGTAAAACAACACCATGATCTGTACAAATAGTGACGCTATGGGTCATAATTGTCCAACACAGTCCACACCCAACGGACAGGCGGAGGTCTGATCTAAATAGGTCAATGACGTGACTGCCATCAAAGTGTTGAGGATATCTAATAACCACAATGGTATCTAAAGTAAAAGAATCACTATATATTACTCAACCCGAGAATATTCTTAATGATGGTGTAGCATCTATTAAGAATCTTCGGTGAGTCGTTCAATGTTTATCCAATATAAACACCTACATGTCTATACGAGTCTCCAAGACTCATGGTTCATTGATAATCAACCATTGGAATATAAGATTCTAATATACGACATGTACCAGTCTCAATGGGTTTACATACTGACCAAGTAATGTAAACCTTGGCCAGGAACTGTTAAAGAAATGATATTGTTATGATACAACTCAATGTCAATTCTGACGCTTTTGTAACTGTATCATAACTAATCATTCTAAGGTAAATTACGTCTTTAATATATATAAAGAGATGTTATATATTAGAAACTATTTATTTTATTCATAATAAAATATTACATTAGTATTTACAGGGAAATACATAAGAAAATTGACGCCTGAGCACCAACCCTAACAAATTCTCCCACTTGCTCTAGTGCCAATATCGATTGTATCTCAAACCCATCGACTCCACATATTTATCGAATAACTTCAGAGAAATGACCTTGGTAAGCAGGTCTTGTATATTATCTTCACTCGGGACCATGCACATGATAATTTGCCTCGCGTCACAATCTCTCGAATGATGTGGTATTTCTGTTCCACATGCTTCGACTTTTGATGCGCCCTCGGTTCCTTTGCTTACGCAATGGCTCCATTATTATCATAGTATAACGAAATCAGATTCTCGATACTTGGGACAACTCCCAATTCTGTGATAAAGTACGTAACCTAAACAGCTTCTTTTGTAGCTGTAGAGGTTACAATATATTCCGCATTTGTGGTGGAATCAGTTGTGGACCCCTGTTTGGAACTTTTCCAATAGACTATACCTCCGTTAGAGGTAAACATGAATCCTGATGTAGACTTTCTATCATCATGATATAATTGGAAATCCAAATCTGTATACCCATTAACCTGCAGTTCATTTCCTCCAAAAATCAGAAACTTATCCTTAGTACCTTTAAGATACTTGATGATATGTTTAATGGCCATCCAATGATCATTACCTGGATTGGACTGATATCTGCTGGTCACACTAACTGTGAAACTTATATCAGGTCTATTACATAAAATGAAATACATGATGCTGCCCAAACATGAAGCATAAGGCTGATTAGACATTCTAATCTTCTAATCTTCTATTTGTGGACACATATTCTTTGAAAGATGTAAGCAATGTCTAAATGGTATGTTTGTTGTTTTACAATTACCAAAATTATATCGTTCTAAGATCTTATCTATGTACGTTGATTGGGATAACCCAATAAGCTTCATTTCCCTATTTCTATAGAGTTTTATGCCTAAGACATAAAAAGTTTCACCTAGGTCCGTCATGGAGAAATTCTTACAAAGGTAGGCTTTGACGCCTTGCATCATCCCGATATCATTCCCAATGATCAGGTTGTCGTCAACATAGAGAACTAAAAATACCACCATACTCCCACTGGCCTTCTTATACACACATAATTCTTCCGAATTCTTGAGAAAACGAGACAATTTGATTATCTCATCGAATCAAAGATTCCAACTTCGTGAAGCTTGTTTAAGTCCATAAATGGACTTCTTAAGCTTACATACTATGATCGAGTTTTCACTGGATACAAAACCCTTCGGCTTATCCATATAGATTTCTTTGTCAAGAAATCCATTTAGAAAAGCCGTTTTGACATCCATTTTCCAAATCTCGTAATCATGGTAAGCGACAATAAACAATAAAATTCTTATAGACTTTAGCATCGCTACTGGCGAAAAATTTTCATCTTAGTTGACACCAGGTCATTGCGTCTAACCTTTAGCTACCAGTCGGGCCTTAAAAGTTTCAACTTTTCTGTCAGGCCCGCGTTTCCTTTCGTACACATTTTTACAACCGATAGGAACAATTCCTTCGGGAAGCTGAACCTAGTCCCAAACTTGATTCAGATGCATAGAGTCTAACTCTGATTTCATGGCTTATTGCCACTTCACGGAGTCGATGTCCAATATCGCTTCTCTGTAGGTAAAAGGGTCAATCTCTTCTATGAAGAGAACATCAAGACTCATTTCTTATATCAAATACAAGCGTTCATGAGGTCTAGATACCCTTTCGGACCTACGGAGTGTGGGTAATGAAGGTTCTTCAGGTTCCTCCGTTGGTTCGTTGGTCTCAGGTTGTACTTTGTCAAGTTAAACCTGTCTATGATTACCTCATTCAGTCAAAAATTATACCTCTAGAAATTTTCCGAAGCGAGCTATGAATACATTTCAATGTTTGATATCATAGAACAAATATCATTTCGTATTTGAAGGATATCCAACAAACTTAAACTTTTACCCTCGAGGAAAAATCTTATTTTGCTGAGCCACCCTGACGTATACATGACAGCTCCAAACCTTAATGTAATAAAGATTCAGTTTCCTACTGGTCCATATCTTATACGGAGTCGTAGGAACAACCTTAGAAGGAATCTTATTCAAAAGATGTGCGGCAGTTAAAAGAGCATAACCCCATAAGTAATAGGGTAAATCTGTAAAACTCAACATAGATCGAACCATATCCAATAATGTCAAATTTCCCCTCTCTGACACTGTGCGGACCAGAATTGGGCCAGGGGCAAATCAGTCTTTTATCCGGACCCAAGTACCAATGAAACCCATAGACTGAGGCCCAACTTAGAGAGTTTAACACTATTCTGGAAAGCCGAAAGCAAAACCCAAAACCTTATACTATTTGTATATAAGGCTACACACACAAAGCCAAACCAATAAACAGAATATAAACATACATCAAGTCACTACCAACTATTTCCCTCTTTTACTAAACATGATATGTATTCACCACATGATGAGATTTTTGATCACTAATTAATTATATCTTGATCACGTTGTGGGACTTACCTTCGTCTGCCAACTAAGAAGGCAATATTTCTTGGCTTATAATTGGAAGCATGATTCAAGCTAAATGGGACATTGAACGGAGATTTCTCTAAGTTAAGCTTCTTTACTCTCATACAAGCCTCTATTCTCTCTCAGAATTCCTCATTCCTAAACACTTATCACCGCCCTCACGGCCACCCAAAAGAAAGATAAGGTAATAATGAGCCTTGCTTTCACATTTTACTTATTTATTGCTCATTTCATACTACTGACTTGAGGTCGGAGTGCTCCCGGCACCCACCACACCGATGGGTAGTTTACTCCCGCTCATTCTACTTTGTCTTGCAGGATCGCTAGTGCCCCCAACCTACAAATTCTGATTGTGGACCTCGGGTGAAAACCAGCATCTACAGACACTTCATTATGTTATGGAGTACAAGGAGGAGTATATTGAGCGAGAATCCCATTCTCCATTAAATAATCAGTGAACTCTCTACTCATATATTCACCGCCTCGGTCAGATCAAAGACATTTAATATATTATCCAGTTTGTTTTTCTACTTCGTTACAGAATTCTTTAAACTTTTCAAAGATTTCTGATTTATATTTCATCAGATAAACATAACCGTGCTGTGACACATCATCGGTAAAGGTAATGAAGTATGAAAAACCATTGTGTGCAGTCTGACTCATAGGATGACATACATCATAATGTACGAGTTCCAATAAGTCAGTGGCTATGTGTCCAACACCTGAAAATGGGGCTTTGGTCATTTTACCCCAAATACAAGATTCACAGGTTGGATAAGGTTCAATGGTGAGATCCGGAATCAAACCATTCCTAACCAACTAGGATTAATTCATTGTTTGAACCAACTCGCAAATCAAATCATTGTTTGAACATTGGATGATCACTAATATTCAAAGATTAATTAATTGGATTAGATTGATTGAATAACATGCTTTAATGAATACATGGATGTGATGAATGAATAGCGTATATCAGATGGATATTAGAAGGGAAAGGGCAATTTTGGAAATTGTTGTAAATTTAGAATTTATAAATTGGACCTGCGTGTCCAGCATTTTCTCTTTATTGATTCTTTGTATTCTCTTCTCACCTAATTCCCCTCAATGTTAATGAAGTTTGTTTTTTTATTGTATTATGTAATTGGGTAGAAGTTGGAATAGTGCTAGCTGGGGAGAGGAAATGGAGTGATTGTTCTAGGAATAATTTCTTAATTATCCATCCGCATATCGTTATTAATTTACTTTCCGCGCCTTATTATGCTTTTAGAATGCATGTTTAATGGTGTATGATGAGACCTAACAAAGATAATAAATTGGTTGCCAATTTACGCGAAAAACCCCAAAATATATTAAGCGTTTTCCTTCCATTGAGTGATTCTTACTCAAGATCCAAGATTGGCACTGGTTTGTTGGCCAAAGTCAAGACCTTTGTCAATTGCGGATGTGTTTGAATCATGAAGTTTTGTTCCATATCGGTGTCTTGTCCAAGTTGTGATTTGTTGGCCAAAGTCAATATCACTTCTTGTCCATCGACATTGATTACGAAGCTTTCCAAGGTCAATGGGTCCCGCTTAACTGGAATCATTAAGCTTGTGTGCCAAAGCCAATGCTTAGTTGATTAAGAGAAAATAATAGGAAAATATATTGGATATATTGGCATATATATTGTATATAGTTTCGGACTTGGAGGTCCACCTACCGGATCTAGGAATTGGATGAGATCCAATTGATCACTGAGAGCTACCTAGTTAAATATCATACAGCTTGTTGGCCAAAGTCAAGGTTGTGTGTTATTTAACAGGATCCTAGCCCACTAGGAAACTAGGTTTCCCGAGTACTCCACAGAGGGTTAGAGGCTCGCCGAAAAATAGTGGGAGGCTAGTATTGAATTTGCAATTTCGTTCAAATACTTTGCTTTACGCGCTTTCAAATTATTTCGTCAAATTTATTTTATTAGTTGGACTAATATTGTGTTATTTTTCTGTAACAGTTAGACTGTACCCTTACATTGTTAATTGGATAGTTGGACTATCGCAATTAAAATGACTGGAAAGAACAGTGTCCGGGACATCATCATGGGCGATAATGTCTTTAACGGCACTAACTTTTCCGATTGGGAATGAATCTAAGGATAGTCTTTGGATCCGAGAGGCTGCTATATACTATAGAGAGACCTCTTGGGCCTAAGCCCAGATCTGATCAGTTGGTCGAGCTAGAGCTTTGGAAGTCTCATAGCGATGACAACGCAACTGCTCTATCTATTATTCTTGCTGCTATGACTCAGCAATTCCGTCGACAAAACAAGGGATTGGATCCCTATAACATGTTGGCAAAGTTGAATGATATACACCGATCTAATCTTAGATCGTAAAGATATGAGTTACAGAAGAAGCTCTTCCGCACTCGGATGTCGGAGGGTACATCTGTTGAACATCATGTGACACAGATTATTGCCGACATCGAGCAGCTTGGACAAATGGGGATTGTCTTTGAGATAGAGACCTCTATAGATTTGATCTTACAGTCTCTCCCCGACATTTGGAGTGGGTTCATCATGAACTATAATATGATGAACCAAGAGCAGACTCTTAGAGAGTTGATGTCCATACTGCGTGAGGTAGAAAATGAGCTTATTAAGGGCAAGAAGCGCGAGGCGCACTTCACTTCTACATCTCGGACTCCGAGGGCTGGGCCCAAGGCTACTGGAGGTGTCAAGAAGAAGAAGAATAAGGGCAAGTCCAAATCGTCAAAGGCTTCTGGGAAGCCCAAGGACAAATCCCAAGATGTTTGTCTTCAGTGCAGACAGCGGGGTCACTGGAAGCGTGACTGCCGCAAGTACAAGGCCCTCAGGAAGGAAATCAAGGGGGGCAAGGCACTGGCCTCAGGTATGTTTGTTATAGAAATAAACATGACTACTTCTAGTTTTAAAAATTAGATTTTTGATTCTGGGTGTGGTACTCACATTTGTACTGATATGCAGGATCTACGGATTAGCAGGAGACTGGCTTCAGGAGAGATTGACCTCCGTGTTGGAAATAGGACTCCAGTCGCCATTTTGGCCGTTGGCACTTTTGTTTTAGAACTGCCCTCGGGTATGTACTTGAACTTACAGACTGTTATTATGTACCTAGTTTGACTAGGAATATTATTTATGTATCTAAGTTAGCCTAATATGGGTACACTTTTGTATTTAGAAACACTGGGTGTTTTATGTATAAAAATGATATAGAAATTTGCACTGCTGTTGTAAATAATGGTCTTTATATTTTGAATATAAACCAATCTCAAAATGTAACAAACAAAATGCTTAAAGTAAGTCATAAAGATGAAACTTATATGTGGCATTGTCGTCTGGGACACATAAAAAAGACTCGCATATCCACACTTTCGAAGAGTGGGTACTTGGACGGATTTGATCCAAATTCATATGACGTCTGCGAATCTTGCTTATTAGGCAAAATGCCTAAATCACCTTTTAGCGGTAAATGTGTACGTGCCACTGAACTGTTAGCCCTTATTCATAGTGACGTTTGTGGGCCCATGTCTTGTTGGGTTTCTAGGTTAGTCCCAAGATCATTCAAGCATAGAAATCATGTGTGAATACAATAAGAATTATGGCAGAATCATACTTACAAAGATCGCCTTTTGCGATACGACGAACAAAAAAATTCTTGGCACCTTACTTGAAGCTTCCGACCATGGGTTCCTTGTTGTGCTCTCCAAATTCGGTCAAGCTCCAAGCTTGGAATGGATTCCATGCTCAAGGGTTTGTTTCCCTATAACCTTTGGATGACTCTTCATGTGCTAGCATAGGAAAGATTTGCCACAAATCTTCATTGTTTTTTCTTCTATGTCTCGGCCAAATAAGAAAATGAGAAGAAAATTAGCTTCAAAATCCGAGAGGGAGAGGAGGGGAAAATGGTTCCAAAACCGTGTGTGTGTTAAGAGAGAGAGAGAGTTTGTGTTCTGTATTTGGTTATTTTAATTTCCAAAATTCAAATACCAAAAACATTACCATTTTTCCAAAAAGGTACAAGACTTTTAAAGTCTTCCAACCACTCACATCACTCATGAATAGTTACTGGTTGTCAATCATTCAAAGTGACAAGACATCTATCATTTGATTGACAAATGATGTGACCCGTGGTGTGACTTGTGGGCCGCACTTGAATTCAAAATGCGAGCGGGCCCGCAAACACTCCCGGGATCGGGTTCGCTAATTCTGAATTAACGAATTTTCCGTTGTGATGTAATTAAATCTAATTTAATTAAATAATTTTGCCTAGCAAAATTACTATTCACGTCGCTAGTGAATTAATTCTAAATTAACTCGTTTGCCCGAATTAAAATCTAAATTTAATTCCACGTCGAAATCCAATTTCGTTATAATATATCGAATATATTATTTTATCGATTAATTCCAAATTAATCGTTCTCTCTCTTTAAATAATATTATATCTCAGATAAAATATCTCCGTAATTAATCCTAGATTAATTTTCTCTCTCTTTTATTTAATCCCAGATTAATAAAGTGCGAGTCATTCGTCATCGGTGAATCTTCGGGAAACGACCCATGAGATCCCCGGATATGTTGGCAGTAAATCCGGTCATCGGACTATCCGAACACGTACGCACCTAGGACTATGTTTTTACCGATTTACAAGACATGGTTGGCTTCTAGCAAAGCACCGTGCCTACCCAATTCTCCAGAAATATTCTTAAAGGAATATGTGATCTATATCAGGCGTAGTATACGTAGTATTGCGTATTACGATCCAGTATCGGATGTCACGTGCTAGGCCTGGGGCTGGAATTGTGTCTGCCCCGTAAGAAGCACATATTGGATCTCTGGTAACTAGTCTCTATAATCGGATAATCATGACCTAGTCATATTATCCCGATGACTGCAGTACATAAGAGCACCAGTTCCGTATCCTACGTGATCATCATCTCCACTATGACTGGAGTGAAACTTCCATCTTGACATCACACCCAATACACTACGATTCTCAATATACCCATAAGAGGTGTACACAGAACCTGTTAAAGCCCTGGACTACCAAAACCAAAGTATATTGATTGTCGCAAGTATTAGCGGTGCAAGTCTCAGGTTAAGACCAAATACACCTGTTGGTTTCTAATTAGGTCCCAAGATCATGAAATCAAGCAATAAAATGCATGAATACATCAAAGGAATAAGGCGGAAACATTACTCACATTGATCGGTTTTGGATGCGAAGAACAAAATCCATTTCTTCCTCCTTGTTGAAGCTCGGCAGTGGCCTCCTTGAACTGCTGGACTGCTCGGTTTTGACTGGTTTTGCTCCTCCATCATTCGGCCATTGAAGACCTCCATTGAAGCTCCAAGCTTCAAGCTTCAAAACGGATTCCAAACTCACAAGAACACTGCTCTATCACCTTTGTATTGACCCAAGTGTGTGCTAGCACCTCTTCTTCTTCTTTGCTTTTCGGTCAAACCAGAAATTGGAAGAGGAAGAAGATGAAGAGCGGCTCAAAGCGAGAGAGAGAAAAGAGAGGGAAAAAGGGTTTCCTTGAAACCGATTTTGGGAGAGTGAGAAAATAAAAAGAAAATGTATTATTTATATATTTGTTTTATTTTCCAAAAAAAAAAAACAAATACATAAATCCTTTTCATTTATTAAAAAATCAAAAGGCAAAAGTCAAAAAGCAAAAAGCAAAACCATTAATGCCTTTTCAACAACCACATCAATCACTCAATCAAGTGACAACTTGTCACATCACTCAAAGTGACATTTGATTTGACGTTTGATGTGACTAGTGATTTGACGCTCGATTTGACTTACGTGCCGCACTCGAATTCGAAATGCGAATGCGCTCGCAAATAATCCAGGCTCGGGTTTGCTAATTCCAAATTAATGAATTTTCCGTCGCGACGTAATTAAACGATTACGCCTAGCGAAATCACTATTCACGTCGCTAACGAATTAATTATAAATTAATTCGTTCGCCCGAATTAAAATCTAATTTTAATTTCGCGTCGAAATCCAATTTCGCATAATATATCGAATATATTATTTTATCGATAATTCCAAATTAATCGTTCTCTCTCTTTTATTAATATTTTATCTCAGATAAAATTTCTCCGTAATTAATCCCAGATTAATTTTCTCTCTCTTCTAATTAATCCCAGATTAATTAAGTGCGAGTCATACATCATCGGTGAATCTTCAGGAAGCGACCCATGAGATCTCCAGATATGTTGGCAGTAAATACGGTCGTCGGACTATCCGAACACGTAAGTACCTAGTACTACGTTTATACCGATTTACAAGACAAGGTTGGCTTCTAGCAAAGCGCCATGCCTACCCAATTCTCCAGAAATATCATTATAGGAATATGTGATCTATATCAAACGTAGTATACCGTAGTATTGCGTATTTTTGTCCAGTATCGGATGTTCACGTGCTAGGCCTGGGGCTGGAATTGTGTCTGCCCCGTACGAAGCACATATAAGATGTTTGGCAACTAGTCTCTATAATCGGATATACATGACCTAGTCATAATATCCGATAGCTCGAGCATTTAAGAGAACGAGTTCCGTATCCTATGTGACCATCATCTCCATATGACTGGAGTGATACTTCCGTCTTAACATCACACCCAACACACTACGATTCTCAATATACCCAGCATTGGCGTACACAGAACCTATTAAAGCCCTGGACGACCTCAACCAAAGTATATTGATTGTCGCAAGTATTAGCGGTGCAAGTCTCAGGTTAAGACCAAATACACCTACCCTAATTGCGGACTCCCATAGACACATAGACATACTACCAATGTGATTCCGTAGGGGTCTATCCAGAGTGAAGCTATTTCCCGTACCAAATATATGAGAACTATGTTGTTGTGCCCTCACGACGTGCACAAGGGTAATACTAGTTTTTTACGTATTTATCGATGTCCAATCTCGATAATACTCTGACTAGGGATATTTAATGATTTATCCTTCATGGACTGATATTGTCTCATATCATTCTCCGTCCAGGAACAAATCACAGGGACCTCTCATCATTTATACATCTAGGTGATATAATCACAAATGATAAGAGTGCAATCTCTTTTGTCACATAGTTAATTTGTACAACAACACCATGATCTGTAAAAATAGTGATGCTATGGGTCATAATTGTCCAACAATCTCCCACTTGGCCTATAGCCAGTCACTCGAGTCTCTGACACCCGAACTATGTACTGTTGGCTCAAACTGCTGAGAAATGGTTTCGTCAGCGGATTTGTATGATTATCATCTGATGCGATTTATTCGATCATCACATCGCGCGCGATGTATGATCCGAACGGATCAGATGAATAGTCGAAGTATGTATCTGGATCGTCGATGAGACCATTAATTCTATAGCATGTGCTGACACCTAGCTCAGCTGCTAACAGAACTATATCTAATCTAATTAGATTTATTATCGACCCAAATGGCTTCTATTGCTGCCTCAGTTGCAGCAATAACCCGCATTTGTTGTTTATTCGGTAACAGTATCTTGCTTGGAAGATTTCCAGCTCACTGTTCCGTTATACTATTGTATAGTACCTTTGTTACGACTTATAGTCGTTATCATGAAAGCCAAGCTTTCACCGATTATATTATGGGAATATCATTTCCAAGAAATGATATATCATCATTATTCAGGACATTCACTGTCAGTGCGCTCCCACTAACCTCCTTATATACACAAGAATTATTTTCGTTTTGAATTAAATCATAACTATTATGATTACATCAAAACGAAAATTCCAAGAACCTAATGCTTGCTTCAATCCAAACATGGATCGAATAACCTGCAAACCTAGTTTGCTTGTTATGGTTTGACAAAACCGTCAGGATGTTGTAAAAATCCTCCGAAAGGTTTCCGTTAAGGAAAGCGGTTTTGGCATTCAGCTGCCACATTTCATGAATGAAACATTCAGCATTAGCAAGCATTGTCGAAATGGATTTACCGTGGCAACAGGTAAAAGGTTTCGTCGTAATCAACACAATGTTGATAACTCTACCTTTTCGCTACAAGCCTAGCTTAGTACGTTGGTATGTTGTCATCCATGTATGTCTTCCTTGGAGACTTCTATAGTACCAATAGGCACAATGCCTTGCGGTATATCAACTAGTGTCTAAACATAGTTGGTATACATGGAATCCACTTCGGACTTCATGGCACTTTGCCATAATAGGGAGTCGATACCTTGTATCACTTCCTCATACGTATTCAGTTGGTATTCCTCAATAAGATAGACATCTTTATGAGGTGAGATCAGAAACCCATACCCCAGGTTGTTTTTCTGATTCTCTCTGACTTACGTGGTTCTTGTGTATTTGAAGATTATTGGTATAGTTTTATCCTTGATGAACTATTTGTGTTCCATTTGGAATCAGTGCCAGGAATAGTATTACTTTGATTTTCATCGAGTTTTACTATCCTCCCACTTACCACTGCATATCGGTATTCCTCTTAGGAAAACCGCATGGTGAGCAACAATTAAATTGTTCTCCGTGAGTTGTATAAGTACAATACTTATGGTATCCCTAGGATAACCTACATTTGGAACTTATCCAATTTGGGTTCTTGTTTGGTATCATCCAAACGTATGCCTAGCATACCCATATATTCAGGAGTGTGAAACCCGGTTTCTTTCCCGTTCATATCTAATATGAGATCTGTCAAACAGATATTATGGAACCTTATTCAAAATAAGTTCTTGCACTGGTTTGTGTATCCGTTGAAGGAAATGGTAGCTCAGAGCGACTCATGATTAACCCTATCATGTCTAACAAAATTCGGTTAATCCTGTTCGGACACACCATCAAATTGACGTGTTCCGGGAGGAGACCTCATTGAAAGAATACTATACTCTTTCAAGTATACGAGAAACTTATTGCTTAAGTATTTTCCATTACGGTCTTACCGTGATGGTTTAATACTTTAGCCGATCTGTTTGTCTATTTCGTGTCGAAACTGTAAAAGTTTCCGATTTGTGTTTTCAAAAGAAACACATAACCATACGCGATGCCACATCCGTAAAGGTCACGAAATATTCATATCCACATCTAGCCTAGCTAGACATGGGCCCACTTGTTTCACTATGAACTAGGGCTAACAGATCGGTGGCATTTACACTTTTACCAAGTAAATAGTGTTTTAGGCACTTTGCCCAATAGACTAGATTCGAAGACTTTATTTGAATAGAATCAAATCAGTCCTAGTACCCACTCTTCGAAAGTGTGGATATACGATTCTTGTTTAATAGTGTCCCTGACAACTATGCCACAATTAGCTATTTATTTGTCATGTTATATATTTGAGATATTATTTATATTCAAAATATAAATTTGTTATTCACATTTAATGTGTTTATCTTAATATCATTTTTATAAAATAAAACACTTTAGTGTTCTAGAATATAAAGGTTCACCCGCAGCAGGTCTCAAACACTGATATAAAGATAATGTATCTAGTCAAACTAGTTACATTATAACAGTTTCCTAATTTAAGCACATACCCGAAGGTAGTTCCTAAATTCAGGTATCTACGGTTAAAACAGCGACTTTCGTCCCGTTTTCAATTTGCAGATAAATCACAATTGAAGTCAGTATCCTGTTCAAAATAGATTCTGAACATCAATACATATATTTATGTATCACACTAAGTATCTAAAATCTAATTTTAATACTAGATGTGAACATAATTATGACAATCATTTTTGAAGTCAGAGCCTTGCTCGTCATCTATTCCTTCTTGGGATATGTCCTTTTATCTTCCTAGAAGATTATAATGATTTTGCCTTTGCCTTTTCCATATTCCGGTCGCCTTTGGCCAAGCCTCGGGTTTCTAGAATATCAAAGTAAGGTGCGCCTTGCATACTTGCCTTATTGCAAACTTTGACTTTATCTCCTTGAGATAGTCATTAATTCTCCAAGAATTATTTATTGCAATTTTTAAATCTAAAATCTAATTTTAGATTATGAAAGATCCTTCAATTTCAGTATCATACTTTAAGAATCTAATCTTTAGTTATAAAGAAATTAAGGAGTCTATATGACAAGTATTATGGATTAAGCACTAAAGTTATCATTACATAAATCTTCCAAAGATTATTCTCTACTTTTTGCTTAACTCCGGGCTTAGGCTTAATACGTTATTTTATCAAATAAACTAACTTATTATTTTACCAGGACCATCCTGAAATTATTCCCAATTTGAAAATTAAACCATTTAAACACATTTTCCCCAGGATTATGTTTTAAATACTAATCTTTCAATATTATCTTGATTTTTATAGTCCAACTATTTAATCAACGATTTGTGGTACTTTGTATTATAATGATTATAATAGTCCAACTATATCAAATATAATTTAAATCAATTAACCTCAATTACATTGATTACTAAATCCAATTATAAAATCAACGGTAAATTGAAATTAATTAATTCAAATATATTGATTAATATAATCCAATTATATATAATCAACTATAATACAGTCCAACTGTTAATTAAAACAACAATTTAAATATTAGTCCAACTAACATTAATTTAACGACGAAATAATTTGTGATTGAGCGCGTATGGCAATAATTAAACGAATATTGCAAATTCAATTCTTGCCTCCCACTATTTTTCGGCGAGCCTCTAACCCTCTGTCGAGTACTCGGGAAACCGTGTTTCCTAGTGGGCTAGGATCCCGTTAAATATCACACAATCTTGAGTTTGGCCAACAAATTGTATGATAATTAACTAGGTAGATCTCTAAGATCAATTGGATCCAATCCAATTCCTAGATCCGATAGGGGGACATCCAAGTCTGAAACATATATCTTATATATGCCAATACATCCAATGTATTACCAAACCTTTTTCCTCTGAATCAACTAAGCCTTGGCTTTGGCACAACAAACTTAGTGATCCTAGTCAAGCGCGACCCATTGACCATGGAAAGCTTCATAATCAATGTCGATGGACAAGATATGGTTTTGACTTTGGCCAACAAACCACAACTTCGACAAGACACCAATATGGAACAAAGCCTTCGTGATTCAAAGACATCTTCGACAGACAAAGGCCTTGACTTTGGCCAACAAACCAATGCCGTCTCGGATCTTGAGTGAGAATCACTCAATGGAAGGAAAGACGCTTAATATTGAACGAGGGTTTTTCGCGTGCAAATTGGCAACAATTTATTATCTTTGTTAGGTCTCATCATCATACACCCTTAAACATGCATTCTAAACACATAATAAAACGCATATGAAATAAAATAATAATGATATGCGGATGGATACTTTACACAATGATCCTAGATCAAATCTCTCATTTTCTCTCTCCAAAGCTAGCACATGTATTTACTTCTACCCGTTACGCTACACTTCTAAAGAAACCTCATTTACATTGAGGGGAATAGGTGAGAAGAGAATACAAAGAGTATGAAGGTGATAAGGCTGGACACGTAGGTCCAATTAATAAATCAAATTTATTACAATTTCCAAAATTGTCCCACCCGACTAATATCCATCCGATATACATTATTCATGCATCGCAACCATGTATTCATACAAGCATGTTATCAATCAATCTAATCCAATTAATTAATCTGATAATTAGTGATCATCCAATGTTCAAACAACGATTTGATTTTTGCTCGAGTCAAACTCGTTTTGCGAATAAGTACTCAAAGTACGAATTTCTTGAATTAAATTAAACTACAACATTAAATCTAATTTAATATGCATTTAATTCTAATTCACTATTAATTCCGAATTAAATATTACACTTTTATTAACGAACCTTTACGACTTAAATTCCAATTTAATCGCAACGGGTCTCTAAGCCCGATTAACATCTAATGTTTATTTAATTAAAGTCCAATGGGTTTTAATTAATTTCTTTAAGGCGTGGACTTTTGGTCAACTCGGGTCAAACCGATAACCAAGGTCCAATCCGGGAGTTACCCCATAAGCCTTTAAATTAATTTGGCCCATTAGGCCCAATTAAATAATTAAGGTCCATTAAGTCATAATTGGACTTTTTGGATGCGGTTTTAGCCGAATTGGATCCAACCAAATTGGCCTAAACCTAACTTGGTAAAACCAAGCCCAAAAGCCCAATTACAACCTTTAAGGCCCAAATTCCAAAAACAAGCCCAATTAATTAATTTATAAAATTCCAATTTCCATAATTAATTAACCTAAGTGTAATACACAATTAACCACCCAATTAATATTTCTAAAACATCAATTAGCATAATTAATCATGCACTTTAACAACAAATAGTGTCCAACACAATTCAATCAAAATCAAACCCAATTTACATGCTTAAAGTCTCGGCAATTAGGGGTTTTTCCAATCCGATTCGGTTTCAATCCAATTGAATCCACAATCATTATTTCCCAAATCAATTCAACTCATCCAATGAATCAAAATCAAAAAACACAATGAATTTCAAATACATATAGTTTTCGGCCAAGCCCTTTAATTTGGGGAAAATTGTTCCAAATCAAAATTCAATCTAATTGAACTTCAAAACAACATTACCCACTTGTTTTAAGTCATCCAATGATCAAACAAACAAAAAATTACCAAGACATAAGGGTTTACAATTTTCGGCCATGCCCAAAAATTTGGGGAAAAATGGATCCAATCCAATTTCATGAAATTGAACATACACAACTTCAATTCATCAACATACAAGCATACTTAATCAATCAATTCAACCAAATCATGCTTCAATTGATTTTACCCAATTCAAACCCTAACTTTTTCATGTTTGATCAAAGCTCATAGATATCATTGTTGGTTTCTAATTAGGTCCCAAGATCATGAAATCAAGCAATAAAATGCATGAATACATCAAAGGAATAAGGCATAAACATTACTCACATTGATCGGTTTTCGATGCGAAGAACAAAATCCATTTCTCCTCATTGTTGAAGCTCGGCAGTGGCCTCCTGAACTGCTAGACTCCTCGATTTTGACTGGTTTTGCTCATCCATCATTCGGCCATTGAAGACCTCCATTGAAGCTCCAAGCTTCAAGCTTCAAAACAGATTCCAAGCTCACAAGAACACTGCCCTATCACCTTTGTATTGACCCAAGTGTGTGCTAGCACCTCTTCTTCTTCTTGTTTTTCGGTCAACAGAAATTGGAAGAGGAAGAAAATGAGAACGGCTCAAAGCCGAGAGAGAAAAGAGTGGGAAGAAGGGTTCCTTGAAACCGATTTTGGGAGAGTGAGAAAATAAAAAGAAAATGTATTATTATATATTTGTTTTATTTTCCAAAAACAAAACAAATACATAAATCATTTTCATTTATTAAAAAATCAAAAGGCAAAAGTCAAAAAGCAAAACCATTAATGCATTTTCAACAACCACATCAATCACCCAATCAAGTGACAATTTGTCACATCACTCAAAGTGACATTTGATTTGACGATTGATGTGATTAGTGATTTGACGCTCGATTTGACTTGCATGCCGCACTCGAATTCGAAATGCGAATACGCTCTCAAATAATCCCGGCTCGGGTTCGCTAATTCCAAATTAACAAATTTTCGTGTGACGTAATTAAACGATTACGCCTAGTGAAATCACTATTCACGTCGCTAACGAATTAATTCTAAATTAATTCGTTCGCCCGAATTAAAATCTAATTTTAATTCCGCGTCGAAATCCAATTTCGCATAATATATCGAATATATTATTTTATCGATTAATTCCAAATTAATCGTTCTCTCTCTTTAATTAATATTTTATCCTAGATAAAATATCTCTGTAATTAATCCCAGATTAATTTTCTCTCTCTTCTAATTAATCCCAGATTAATTGAGTACGAGTCATACAACATCGGTGAATCTTCGGGAAGCGACCCATGAGATCCCCAGATATGTTGGTAGTAAATACGGTCGTCGGACTATCAGAACATGTAAGTACCTCGTACTACGTTTATACCGATTTACAAGACAAGGTTGGCTTCTAGCAAAGCGCCATGCCTACCCAATTCTCCAGAAATATCCTTATAGGAATATGTGATCTATATCAAGCGTAGTATACCGTAGTATTGCGTATTTTTGTCCAGTATCGAATGTTCACGTGCTAGGCCTGGGGCTGGAATTGTGTCTGCCCCGTACGAAGCACATATCAGATGTCTGGCAACTAGTCTCTATAATCGGATATACATGACCTAGTCATAATATCCCGATAGCTCGAGCATTTAAGAGAACGAGTTCCGTATCCTATGTGACCATCATCTCCATATGACTGGAGTGATACTTCCGTCTTAACATCACACCCAACACACTACGATTCTCAATATACCCAGCATTGGCGTACACAGAACCTGTTAAAGCCCTGGACGACCTCAACCAAACTATATTGATTGTCGTAAGTATAGCGGTGCAAGTCTCAGGTTAAGACCAAATACACCTACCCTGATTGCGGACTCCCACAGACACATAGTCATACTACCAATGGGATTCCGCAGGGGTCTATCCAGAGCGAAGCTTGTTTCCCGTACCAATTATATGAGAACTATGTTGTTGTGCCCTCACAACGTGCACAAGTGTAATACTAGTTTTTTACGTATTTATCGATGTCCAATCTCGATAATACTCTGACTAGGGATATTTAAAGATTTATCCTTCGTGGACTGATACTGTCTCATATCATTCTCCGTCCTAGAACAAATCACAGGGACCTCTCATCATTTATACATCTAGGTGATCTAATCACAAATGATAAGAGTGCAATCTCTTTTTCACATAGTTAATGTGTACAACAACACCATGATCTGTACAAATAGTGACGCTATGGGTCATAATTGTCCAACAACACCTACCATGATTCGGACTTCCATAGACACATAGTCATACTACCAATGGATTCCGAGGGGTCTATCCAGAGTGTGAAGTTTGTTCCGTACCAACGGTAAAACACAACCTCCTATTACACTTGCATGAGTATCCTATACCTAAATATATGAGAACTATGCCGTTAAGCTCCACAACGTGCGCAAGTGTAATACTAGTCTTTTATGCATTATCGAAGTCCAATCTCGATAATACTCCGACTAGGGATATTTAATGATTAAACCTTCGTGGATTGATACTGTCTCATATCATCTCAATCTGGAACCAATCATAAGGACCTTCTATCATTTATATATCTTGGTAATCTAATTACAAATGATAAAATGGCACTTTCCTTTGTCACATAGTAATTTGTACAACAACACCATGATCTGTACAAATAGTGATGCTATAGGTCATAATTGTCCAACAATCTCCCACTTGGCCTATAGCCAATCACTCAAGTTTCCAATACCCAAACTATGTACGGTTCGCTCAAACTTCTGCTGAGAAAATGCTTTCGTCAGCAGATTTGCAGTGTTATCATCTGATGTGATTTATTCGATCATCACATCGCCACAATGTAAGATCCGAACAAATCAGATGAATATTTGAAGTATATATCTGGATCGTTGATGTGACCTTTAGTTCTTTAGCCTGTGTTGTAGCTTAGCTCAGCTGCTAACAGAACTACTCCTAATCTGATTAGGATTATTATCAATCCAAAAGGCTTCTATTGTTGCCTCAGCTGCATCAATATTCCGCTTTTGTTGTTTATTTGGCAACAATATCTTGCTTGGAATATTTCTAGCTCACTGTTCCGTTATTCAAACTGTATAATACCTTTGTTACGACTTATAGTCATTTTTATCGGTTATTGACCGGCGTAAACACACACGTATAACGCAAGCGTACGTATCGTTCAAGTAGTATAAAAAGTATCGATCCCACGAGGACTTAATACCTAAGTTATTAATTCTAGGAGGTTAAATGATTACTAGTATCTAACAGGTTGTTTAATTGATTTGAAATAGCGACGATTCTAAATTTAAAGACAATAAAATAAAATTGTTTGAAGGTAGATTTAAGAAAATTCAATATTAAAAGCTATCTAGGGTTGTGATTTATTCCAATATTAATTAAAGATAAAGTGGTTATATTATAATTGGGTAATTTATTGATTTATTAACCTGGAACACTAATGTATGTAAAAGCATCTTCCGATGGTCAATTACAAATACCTAGTATAATCCAATTGAACCATATGTCTATGTCAACCAAATTACCTAGATTCATTACGATTAAGTTCAATTAAGACTACCCCCGCCCGACAGGTATATTCCTATCCTGTAAGGAAATCTATTGAAAGGGTTACCTATCCTTAAGGAAGATCGTGGGCTATTGAATCTAAGGTCTTAAACTTAAAATCCCTATGTCTAGTTCATTTTAAGTTTACCTAATCAATTTAATTAATGGCCTGTTAATTAAAGAGCATTGAGAATAAGACTCAATAAATAAATCTTTATATTACCCAAATTATAATCTAACCCTTATAAACCCGTGACATTGAATTTCATCACAACCCTAGATACTAACTTAGTTATTACACATAGCTAGGGCTGGTAAAAACTTGAAAATAAAAGACATAAAATGCTGAAAAATAATTGCGTTAAAATAAATACTGAAAAGTAAAAATACAATAAAAATAAAATGCTAAGGTAAAAGGAATTACTTTTACTATTACTAATTTAGAAATCTCCCAATAAAATAATATATAAACTTGTGATATTATTTAACCAACCGACCAATCTGGCGGTATCCTGATTAAGTCCAATTAAGTCCAACCAGCCATATAGGCGGTAATATTTGTCCATAATCCAGCCATAAAGGCGGTACCAAAATAAATTTATTAACCGACCAATCTGGCGGTATCCTTTATTAATCAGGTTTAAACCAACAGAAATTAAATATACCAACCGACCAATATAGCGGTTTCCTTGATTAAGTCAGGTTTAAACCAGATAAAATAAATTTATTAACCCCCAATCTGGCGGTATCATTGATTAATCAGGTTCAAACCAACAGAAAATAAATATACCAACCGACCAATATAGCGGTTTCCTTGATTAAGTCAGGTTTAAACCAGATTAAATAAATTTCCCAACCGACCAATATAGCGGTATCATTTATTAATCAGTATTTTAATTAGTAAATATATTATTTTTAAGGGAGATTAAACTAAAGAGCAACAGTAAAAGAATTACCTTTCACCTTAGCTGGAGGAATTACCTCATCATGGTAAATAGTAAAAATGTAAAAAATAAAGAAAGTAAACTTATTATTATTACAAAAAGTAATTAAAATTAAATTACAAAAGTAAAAAAAATTAAAAACTAAATTTTTTTTAGAGAGAGAAACTCTCTTTACACGTAATTTGAAGAGAGAGAATAACAACTGAAAAATGAAAATTCGCGCTGGTATTTATAGGAAAATTTTTCACTGTTCGGGCGTCGCGACGCCAAGGACCTCAGCGTCGCGACGCTGGATTTGTCGACGTGGCATGATGAGAAGGCGACACGTAGCAAGGCGGCTGACTGTTCAAGCGACACGTGTCAAGGCGGCTAATTCTCAATTATTGTGATGACGTCATTGATGACGTCATGCTGACGTGGCGCTGATGTGGCGAAGGCGCGTGTTACAATTGTCGGCACAATAGGATTGTGACACGTGGCGACACGTGTCAAGTTGTGATTGGCTGAGGCTGACGTGGCAAGTTGACTAGGTTGACCTGCTGACGTGGACGATGATGTGACATGACACATGGCAAAGTTGACTCGTTGACCGCTGACGTGGCTGATGACGAGGCGACACGTGTCAAGTCTGAGTGTCGGCAGCATATGATGTTGACACGTGGCACGGCGCGCGTTAGCAGATTGGATGTGATGGTGACACGTGGCACGGCGCATGTTAGCAAAGTTAAACTTCTCAAATACTGACATGTTGACCCGGCGCACTTTAGCAGATTCGGCGCATGCTGGGCGTCGCGACGCGGAAGGTCTGGGCGGCGCGACGCTGGAATTTACCAAAATGCCCTTTTTCGCCAATTTTCACTGTTTTGCTCCAAATCACCTCCAGAATGTCCTGAAACTTTATTTATCTACAAAATAACACAAAACACACATCAAAACATTCACAAAACTCAAGAAACAATACAAAATATTAGGTTAAATGAGTGGAAATAGTGATATAAATACCACTCATCACACCCCCAAACCTAACATTTTGTCCTCTCGAGCAAAATACAGAATAAAATAACAGAATAAATTTAACTAAGCCATTTTCGTAGGGATCACGGTTGCATTTAGCATATGAAACAAGCCTTTAAACCCCTAGGTGTCCCTAGTGGACGAGTTGTAGTCTCGTGAGGGTTTACAGCAATGATACCCACAAACATTGTACAAAAGTAAAAATGATTAAAACTAATGCACACAAAAGCAAAAAGACAAGCGAAAAGAGAATAAAGAAAGTTAGTAACTAATAAGGTGAAACTTCTACTACAAGTTACTAGTTGTTTTGTTTCTTTCTAAATTACCAAATAAGTAAATTCTCCGATTATTTTTACCATTTTCCATATACACAGCCAACAAAATATTAAACAACTCATTTTTGCCCACAACAGTCATAAGTGCAGTTGATAAGAGAGTAATATTTTTGTCCTAAAGTTCTATCAGATTTCACACCTTTTTGTAGTAATGGAAAATTTTTTTTTTGATTTTTCTGATTTTTTCTTTGCTTTTCTGAATTTTGACTTTTTATTTATATACAATACCTTCCGTCTATGTAGCGAGCTTTGGGTCGGTGGCTCCCAAACCAGTTGGCTTTAGGGCACCAGGTGTTAAGACACCCCTACGAACTTAATTACTCAGACTTCAGATATAAATATATTTTTTTTGCAGTATCTTTGATCCATGTAGCGAGCTTTGGGCCAATGACTCCCAAACCAGTTGGTTTTAGGGCACTAGGTGTTAAAACACCCTTACAGACTTAATAACTCGGATCTTAGATACTTTATTTGTGTACATCAGAATTTTTTTTTTTTTTTTTTTTTTTTTTTTACTCCATCACTATTTAGAGATGCTTCCTCCAATTAAACTATAGCACGGAATATTACAAACTTTTCAATTTTAACTCATGACTGTATGTTTCCATGTAAGTTCATAATACCTGTCAAATGAGCATATGAAGATTCATTTTAGTCAGTATTATGGAGAATTCACAAATTAAATAATTCAAAATGAAATAAACAAAAATTAACTTGTTTCGAAATAAATGGATTGAAATACGTCTCAAGAGTGAAAACTCCTTACTCGGCTATTTCTTACCAATTCACCTTTTTAGTCAAAATAAAAACACAAAAATGCAAAATATTTTTGTAATTTTTGAAAAATTTTCAATTTTTTTTTGTATTTTTCGAAAAATTTGGACTAAAAATAAAAAATAACAATACAAACAAGTTCCTTACCACGATCGTCCTCGGACCAATTTATCTTTGAAATGATAGGGTCAACTTTCGGTTCATAGGCTATGAGTTGGTCAATTAAATCTGGAGCAGTTCCCGGCAGTAGTAAAGAGGAGTTCTTTTAAAGGTTTTGACACGGACCCATTTCTTCGAGCATCATCAAGAAACACACAAAGAAAATCATAAAACCCATCAACGTTGTACAGCCCAATTGGTTTCTGGTGTATGTTTAGGTTCGCCCAAGATAGTACAATAAAAATTTCCTCCAATGTGCCCAAGCCACCTGGCAAAGCAATAAAAGCATCAGAACAGTTAATCATTTCTACCAGTCGTTCAGACATACCTGGCACGATCAGTTCCTCTCCGTTTGTTGGTTCAATAAGATTTGCTTCTGCCAAGGGTTTTGGGATGATTCCCAAAACGTGACTGCCTCCTTCCTGTACAGCCTTTGAAACAATCCCCATTAGTCCGAGATTACCTCCGCCATATATTAAGTGTATATTCCTTGCGGCTAAGACTCGACCCAATTCCTGTGCTGCTTCTATGTATTGTGGTTTAGTACCAACAGTACTACCGCAAAACACACAAATGTTTTCAACTCGTCTTCTTGAAGTGG
>SKCR01020788.1:0-109237 GCA_019454045.1 Zanthoxylum bungeanum
CCACGCTAGGGGTAATTACTTAAATAGCCAACAAACAACTCCTTTCCCAATGAATCAACATAAATTAAACCTAATATTATTACATTCAAATAAATAAATAAGTTCTTTTCAAAAAAAATAAATAAATAAAAATCATAGTAGTCGAATAGTCGTAGGTCGTAGCCACCAATGTTTTTAATTTGGGTTTGTCTATAATATTCAGGGTATCGCATATTCCAGGGCTGATCTTGGTGTCTTTGGGACCCAATGCGATTTTTATATTTTGAAACCTCTTACCATAGCAAAATATTATAACAAAAAGAAACTGAGACCTCGAACCATTAGTTATTTATAGACAATAACAAAAAAAATGGGGGGCCATAGACGGGCTAGGTCGACTCTGCATACCCACGGGTAATCTGACCGTTGGATCAATCCAACTGTCAAATTTAAATAATCAAGTATTTTTTTTTTCAAGTAAGAAACTTGCTACTTCCATAATCAATCAACATGTAATTTTGACCACTGAACATGTAATTTTGACCATTAAACATGAAATCAGACCAATAAATATAAAACATTGAAGAACATGAAACTTCTAAACATTGAACATGCAACTTTAACCACTAAACATGTAACCAATACCAATAAATATGAAATCGTCTAGAACATGAAACTTCTAACTATTAATATGTAATTTTGACCATTAACATGCAATTACCACAAACAATAAAAATGAAATTTTCTATAACATAAAACTTATAATAATTGAACATGCAACTTTGACCTTTAAACATACAATCAAACCAATAAATACGGAACCTTATAGAACATGAAACTTTTAATCATTAACATGCAACTTTGACAATTAACATACAATTTCCAAAACTAACAAATATGAAACTTTATAGAAT
Source organism: Zanthoxylum bungeanum (assembly GCA_019454045.1). NCBI lineage: Eukaryota > Viridiplantae > Streptophyta > Magnoliopsida > Sapindales > Rutaceae > Zanthoxylum > Zanthoxylum bungeanum. Next base: position 894 of record SKCR01020788.1, read on the forward strand.
ATGCAACTTCTAATCATTGAACATACAAATCATTAAATATGCAACCAATACTAACAAATATGAAATTGTTGCTTTTCAATCATTAAGATGATGTTTTGACCATTGACCTGCAATTATTGAACATTAAAATGAATTCTTTTAATACTAATTTGTAAATCAAACATACAATTAAGACCATTAAACATGCACTTTAACTATTAAACATATAACTGATACCAATAAATATGAATTTTTTGTTAACATGAAACTTTTAACATTAACATGCAAACTTGACTATTAGACCAGAAATTTAATATTTTATTATTTATATTATAATATTTATATTTTATAATTATTATTTTAATATTAATAAAATTTATATATCAATAAATAATTAATATTTATATTTTTTAATTATAAGGTTGCTTGTTTGACTGCCAAGCAAGCAACCAAATTACTGTACCCCTAAGTATGTGATACTGAGGGGTAGGCCCTCTATCCATGTGTGACAAGCATACTGGCACTTCGAGTATACATAAGTTCTCTCTTTCGAACATTTCCTACGTAAAGTTTCGTTTAATTTAATTTTCAAGAGTCGCCCTTACTAATTAAATCACATCTGATTAAGTAATCGTTTATTTTTGGTACCTCCCAAAGATCATAACCAACTTATTTTCCCTCTAGTAAGTCAAATCAATAGGATTATCTAGGATTAGGGCAAGACCCTCCGGCTCCATCCGTAAAGGGAGGAGCGAAGAGAAAGCGAGAGGAGGGGGTTCGATGAATCCCTTTTTCGATCAAGTGATATAATAATAGGAGACGTCAATTTCTCATGCACCGTAATTTTTACGTTAACAATAAAAAAAAAATAATAATAAAAAATAATCAATAATCAATAATCAATTAACTATTAACTATTAACTATTATTTCTTCGCAGATGTTGACACGTGGCCGTGTTTGTGTGTGTTTGGCAAGTCCTTTAAACCTGCCGTTTTTGGGACGCTCGAAGGTCTGTTCATTTGTTCTGTCTGTCTTGTAATAGGGGTAATAACAAATGGATCCCTGATTATTTATGATTTCTCGAGTAAGGACATGGTTTATACATTTTGGCCAAATAGGTTTTTGATTGATTTCTTTGAAATGATTGTAGTATTGGTTAGTGAAGCACCTAATGGAGGAGGTGGTATATGTCATCTCTCTCACAGCAGACGGGTCCCACACAGTTGTGGGGTCCGCCTGCTGTGAGAGAGATGACATATACACCGGCACATGATATAATTTTCGCTAATGGAGATGGTATTATATTTCCCAAGTGCTGATGTGATGTTTATGTTATTTATTGAGTGATCGATCCCATAATTAATATATACTATAGAATCGATACAGACGGATAATTGAGTCTTTAAATTGAACCTAAAATAAAGGGTTCATATTTTTCTTTTTAATTTTTAATGTATGATATGATTTTTATATTTATATTTTATCTTTTATCAGTACAAATCTTATTTTAATAATTTACTTAAGACCATATAAAATTTAAGAATACTATTTTTATAAATATAGTAAGATTATCTTAGAAATAAATTTTATTTGTCAAACAACTCAACCCATCTCATTTCATTCACGCCCCCACATATAAATAGGCTCAAAAATAATTCATTCTACAAATTTGGTATGAGAAAGATTTATTAGACCTTTTCCTTCCAACAATAGGCTAACCAATTGAGTTATCTCATTAGGTTTATCTTATACATAAATTATTTTTTACCAATGAAGATTGTGAAAAAAAAATTAAGATTGTAAAAATATTTTATAAAAAAAATAATAATAATAAGATTGTAAAAATATTTTTTTTGATATAAAAATGTTTAGTTGGTCATTTTAAGTGATTGAAAATAACCTAAAAGTTTATTAAGTTATTATGATCGAAGTGATTTTTTTTTATATTTGAAAATGTTAATTGTTAAATGCCATTCAATACGATATAGCATAATAACTAAGACTTTTATTTATTTATTATCGGACTGGTAATTTCTATTTTAAATATTTTTTTTAAAGAAATAATCTAAGTGATGAGCAACCTATGACTTCAAAATGAAATGGTATATGCAAAACCCTAGAATCAAAATTTCATAAAGGAGGAAACCTTTGTTCGCACGATTATTCTTGTTGGTGGTAAATTCTGGTATCAAGACATTTGAACAGTACGGCAAGGGTAGAAGGGATATTTTCCTTTGCATAGAAGACCAGCTTCCACAAATGTTGACTTTTCATATAGAATTGTCGACCACATGAAATGACATGTGCCAATAGTAACTGCCGAGCACCTGGTAACCTTTGACCAACCACTTCAGAACAGATGGTTAAACATGGTCGGATCGGCAACAGCTTTCTCAGTTCAGAGGACCATTGTGACCGACCTCATGAAGACCGGTCTGATGACGAGATATTTTCCGCCGCCTCATTCTTACAGGATAAGATGATGGGACATCATTCTTATAGGTGCAGAATACAAGATAAGGTGATGGGACACAATAATAAAAGAAGTAAGATATTTTCGGCCAAGTGGCCTTGGGGGAAGGAATTCCATTAATGAGCCCACATGAGTGACATTATCTAGATGAGGGAACAACACCGCCTCCTTACTAGTATAAATATGAGGGGGGAAAATATTTGTAGGGGTTAGCTAGTTGATTACCAAAAAATGAGATTACAAAGGAAGAAATATAATTATTCTGTAAACACAGACAGCTCTGTTTTCACATTGACCGATCACAAAACAGGTCGGCCGAGCACGTTTCAGTAATAAAACATTCCACCTATTTTGTGCCCGTGGACGTAGGCTGGATTCGATCCGCCGAACCACGTTAAATCTATTTGTTGATAAGTGTGTTCATCTACTTTTTAACCAAAGTTTGCTTTTGGTCTCCCATAACCAAACAAATTCACAGTGAGGGATGATTGTCCCGGGAGCAGTATTCCCTTATTGCCCATGAGACGAAAATCAGCCGTCAATAATTCTATTTGATAAATCATATTTAACAGAGGATGTTACGAATTTATTAGATAAAACTCATTTTAAAAAAAAAACTGCTTATAAAGAATGGTATCCAATGATTAATAAATCATATGTTAATTTCATACTTGTCAATATATGATAAATGGACAGTAATATTTTGGCCATGCTCCATAGTCCCAAAGGCAGCCCTGAGTTTTGGGGGGCTTTACACGAGTTTCTAAAGTTTACGGTCCCCTAGATGAAAAGATTGTTTTAGCTTTTTATTGTAATAGATATTTATTTTTCTTATATTTAGGATACCTATAATATTTTGCCCAAATTTAAGGGTCCCAACCAATTGTATGTGTAGGTCGTCCCTAAGACCATCCATGTGCAATCTCAATGTTTGTTACAAACTCTTTGAATGAACTAGACATTAAAAATTGTCATGTAAGGAGAGAGTGCTCAGGAATTAATAATCAATAACTAATCCATACTTAGCTAATATAGAGCAAATGTACCACAACATAGGATATGGAGGTGGTCAAAATATTTGGTGAGCATACCAATTGAGATTTGATGAAAAATTTGAAAGACTTAGAAGCTATTGGTTGATACAATAGTTCATATTATACAAGAATCACAAACAAAATAGAAGATAAATATGATTTTTTTGAGTTTCAAGGAAGATAATTTGTTGCTGCATTACAAGTTCCGTCCATCAAACTTTTAAACTTGATCGAGGACAAGTTTCTTTTAAAGAGGAAGGTAATCAAGTAGGAAAAACATTTTAGTTTCAGTTATTTTTATATTTGTCAATATTAAAATAAATATTTATTATTATAAAAGAATTCAGGATTACCGATCGGTGTTACCGACTGAAATTATTATATCGGTAAAAACCGATAAATACTGACTGAATACCGACCATTTAAAGATTAAGAAATTTTATGAACCAATACCGACCGATATATTACTGACGAACTAATCTGTTGGTATTCCATCGAAAAAAGGCGCGATGTACACAAACTTGGTACCAAGCTTTTACTGACATCTTACCAACTGTATTTTCAATCAGTTAACAAAGTCATTTTACCGACCGAATAGACAGGTCAATATTATGTTAAATTTACCGATCGAGTACATATCGGTCGGTAAGTGTGAAATAATTTTAATAAAAATTATAAAAAAAATGGATATATATCGACTGAATATATATCGACCGAAATATAGGTCTTAATTATCGACCGATAACAAATCGGTCGATAATATTAGACGCCTAACAACAATTGAGAGTCAAGATATGACGCCAAAACGAACGTTTTAATAATATTTATATATGTTACATGTTTTGTCATTTTGAATAATAAAATCCACTTTATTTTTCTAATGGAAACATCTATTAGATTTTTTACTCGTAAAGTCTTTATATTCTAGATCCCATTCCAAACGGGATGGGATCTCGTTAGGACGGACGGAGAAAATTGCAATCTCTAAAGGTAAGGGGCATAAATGTAAACAAGTTCAATAATAGTGTAGATATTAGTAAATTTGCCAAATTTGGAAGCAAAGGATAAACGAACAGTGGATTTATTTGTAATTGTCAGCGTTACAACAGCACAGAAACACAAAGTAAACAGAATGTTTAAAAACTTGCAGAGCTGTCCACATCGCAGATGCACATTGGGCCCATAGCCGCCGACCTGTTTCCACGTCAGCAAGTAATTATTGGGCCCAAAAAAGTTAAATAACAATTAATTAATTAATTATTGAGTTATCCTCATTTCACTATTTAGAAATAATAAATGATATTATGTATAATATAATATTTTATTTTTTATATTTTTATAAAATTTTATATTTATTATTTTTATGTTAACAGAAAATTTAGTAAAATGTGAATCTCTATAGTGAAATATAATAATGTAAAATTTGTTAAAATATAATAGTATAATATAAAGTTTTGTAATGTCAAAGGGGTAAAATATTACATTTTAATATTATTTAAATTCATATATTATTTCTTAATTTTTGAAATAGTTAAATGATAACAACCCATAATTAATTTAATTGAAGTTTCTTAATTATATGAGTATCTTTACATATACATACACACACATATAAGTTCACGGATTTTTTTTTTCCTAAAACGTTACATATGAATTTTTATTTTATTTTATTTGCGGTTCTGGTTCCATTTTTAATGGAATCAGAACCGAACTATATATTTTTTATTCCAGTTTTGATTCGGTTCTGATTCGGAACTGAACTGTGGTCGAGCCTATTTCTAATCATTAACATGCAACTTTGACCATCAACATACAATTATCATAATTAATAAATATGAAATGTTTTAGAACATGAAACTGATAACCATTTAACATGCAACTTTAACCATTAAACATGCAACTAATACCAATAAATATGAAATTTCTAGAAAACGAAACTCCTAATTATTAATATGTAATTTTGACCATTAACATGCAATTACCACAAACAATAAAAATGGAATTTTCTATAACATGAAACTTATAATCATTGAACATGCAACTTTGACCTTTAAACATGCAATCAAACCAATAAATATAGAACCTTATAGAACATGAAACATTAACCATTAAAATGCAACTTTGACAATTAACATGCAATTTCCAAAACTAACAAATATGAAACTTTATAGAATATGCAACTTCTGATCATTGAACATACAAATCATTAAATATGCAACAAATACTAACAAATATGGAATTGTTGCTTTTCAATCATTAAGATGATGTTTTGACCATTGACCTGCAACTATTGAACATTAAAATGAATTCTTTTAATACTAATTTGTAAATCAAACATACAGCTAAGACCATTAAACATGCACTTTAACCATTAAACATATAACTGATATCAATAATTATGAAATTTTTGTCAACGTGAAACTTTTAACCTTTAACATGTAACTTTGACCATTACATCAGTAATTTAATATTTTATTATTTATATTTTAATACTTTATTATTATTTTAATATTAATAAAATTTATATATCAACAAATAATTAATATTTATATTTTTTATTTATAAGGTTGCTTGTTTGACTGCCAAGCAAGCAACCAAATTACTGTACCCCTAGGTATGTGATACTTAGGGGTAGGCCCTCTATCCCTGTGTGACAAGAGGTGGTATATCATGTGTCGGGTATATATGCAATTTCTCTCACAGCAGGCGGGCCCTGCACAATTTGGGAGTCCGCCTGCTGTGAGAGAGATGACATATACACCTGACACATAATATAATTTTCGGTGTGACAAACATACCGGTACTTTGAGTATACATAAGTTCTCTCTTTCGAACATTCCTACGTAAGATTTCGTTTAATTTAATTTTCAAGAATTGCCATTACTTAAATCACATCTGATTAAGTAGTCGTTTATTTGGTACCTCCCAAAGATCATAACAAACTTATTTTCCCTCTAGTAAGTCAAATCAATAGGATTATCTAGAGTTAAACAAGCACTCAACAGCAAACCCCGGACCAAGGATTAGGGCAAGACCCTCCATCCGTAAAGGGAGGAGAGAAGAGAAAGCGAGAGGAAGGGGTTCGTTGAATCCCTTAGACAAGTGATATAATAATAGGAGACGTCAATTTCTCATGCACCGTAATTTTTACGTTAACAATATAAAAAATAATAAATAATAAATAATAAATTAACTATTATTTCTTCGCAGATGTTGACACGTGGCCGTGTTTGTGTGTGATTGGCAATTCCTTTAGACAATTAAATCTGCCGTTTTTGGGACGCTCGAAGGTTTGTTCATTTGTTCTGTCTGTCTTGTTATTACGTGGGTAATAACAAATTGATCCCTGATTATTTATGATTTGTCGAGTAAATCTTATTTTAATAATTCACTTAAGGTCATCTAAAATTTAAGATAATTCAAAACCGTTTGATACTATTTTTATAAATATAGTAAGATTATCTTAGAAATAAATATTATTTATCAAACAACTCAACCCATCTCATTTCATTCACGTCCCCACATATAAATAGGCTCAAAAATAATTCATTCTACAAATTTGGTATGAGAAAGATTTATTAGACCTTTTCCTTCCAACAATAGGCTAACCAATTGAGTTATCTCATTAGGTTTATCTTATATATAAATTATTTTTTACCAATTAAGATTGTGGAAAAAAAATTAAGATTGTAAAAATATTTTATAAAAAAAAAATTAAGATTGTAAAAATATTTTTTTTGATATAAAAATATTTAGTTGGTCATTTTAAGTAATTGAAAATAACCTAAAAGTTTATAAAGTTACTATGATCGAAGTGATTTTTTTTTTTATTTGAAAATGTTAATTGTCAAATGCCATTCGATACGAAATAGCATAATAACTATAACTTTTATTTATTTATTATCGGACTGGTAATTTCTATTTTAAATATTTTTTTTAAAGAAAGAATCTAAGTGATGAGCAACCTATGACTTCAAAATGAAATGGTATATGCAAAACCCTAGAATCAAAATTCCTTAAAGGAAGAAACCTTTGTTCGCACGATTATTCTATTTGATAAATATTATTTGACTTAGGATGTTACGAATTTATTGGGTAAAACTCATTTTAAAAAAAAAAAAAAAAAAACTTTGGATTATTTGACGTAGGATGTTACGAATTTATTTGATAGATATCTTATTTCTTTACTCTACTCCTTGCTATTGAGGTTAGTTGTGGTCTTTCTCCTAACTACTTCCTAAATCTCCGCTCTCTGTTCTTTCTATAAGTCGCAGCTATGACACTTTATTTTACTGTCTATACTGATACTTTTGTCACTCTATTTATTTCCAATCTCACGGGTCCATTCTTTTATACTTCCTCGGTCTTCTACTGGCTTTAGGCTGATTGTAGGTTCTACTAAGTTTGATCTATCATGTGTACTTCTACTAGTACTGTAAACCTTGTGCTTACTTGTCTAAATCTTTGTGTTGTACTGGGTTCTCTTCTTCATACCTTCTGAGACTTCCTGAATTCTTTTCTGGTTTATCTACCTTTCATGATTTTTTGTTTCTGTTCTTAGAGTAAACTTTCATCGGGCTCTCTTATTGTTATTATATCTATAATGGTAGGGACTAGGGTAAATATTTTATGTCTCGATGAGTTTCGGTATCCTTGTTCTGGTACTCTATATCCTGATAAAGTGTATTTCCCATGTAAGGTAGGTATGAGCTAGCCTCCATTAGGACAGCTTCCTTGACTGGTATCACAGGGGTGAGGATCTGGGTAGGTCGGGGCCTTATTTATTGGATTCTTTAGTTATCGCAACTAATCATTTTCTGACATCATTCATCTCATTTGCCTACGGGCCTGGGTTTGGGGAATCTAGAATCTCTGCATTGTCATGGCATCTCACATCTACTAGAAACATATATGACTATTCCTGATTTCTTACTTCTTCTGCCTTATGGCTACCCTTGGTTATTCGAGGAACTTGCTATCTATACGAGGTGCTCATGAGCTATTAGATATGCTCGAAAGAATTTTCTGAGGAGAAAAAGAATCTAGCTTGGTAGAAAGAAACTTTACTTAGATCTACTTAGTATTTTACTCTTGTTTAGGCTTGCTATACTATTATTTACTACAAGTTCTGGTATTATCTTTTATTATCTAACTCTGTGTCTCTGATTCTTACTACTATCTAGTTACTTAATCATATGTACATCCTCTTTTACTTTCTTATAGATCCCTCTCTTCCCACCCCCTTGGATGACTTTTCTTAGATCTTTACTGTTTAATTTTATAGCTTGTTATAGACTTCTGGTAATAAGTCATGATAACTATAAGATAATTCTTAAATTGGTTCTAGAGTGTTGTTGTTCTCGTAAGGAATACTATTTGATTAGTCTGAGAAGGCTTACTAACCTATCTATAAAACTTTGAGGACGTACTACAGGATCAGATACTGAAGAGGTAGTGCCTTGTATACGAGCATCTCGAACATACTGCGTATACAAAATCCTAACACTCTACCCACTTCAGTCACTGATTCCCTAGACCATGCTCTGATACCATCTTTGTAATATCTCAAATCCTGAAGATGCTACTGGCAGAGAATATGCCATACTAATTCCCTAAGCCTCTGACTTTTGATTACTCTAATATGGGACCGATGCCCAAAAACATAACATAATACAAAATAGTTCACATATGACTAAACATACAAACATCAATTATCTCAAAATTCTATACATGAACACTTATACACATCTATAATAAATGACTACTTGGAATTTGGATTAGACTTTACTTAACTCGACTGACTCAATCTTTGATTGGTGGACTAAGACCCTCTAGTGACTGCCATCAGTATCCGTCCTCTCGAGCTCGTCCTCTGAGAATACCTGCAAAACCAGAAAATTGGGAGGGGGTTAGATCGTCGTACGATCTAAGTGAGTGGACGAAAAACTAAAATACAGTTATAAAAAATTTAGTTCTAAAACCAAAGTTCTGAAAACAACTTTATATAAGAACTCTTTTTTTCTGAAATCTCTTTTATAAGGCTTATCTTTTTTAAATCTGCTTTTTGAAAATCTGATTCTTTAAACTTGTATATGAAGGATCTATTTTGAAAACTATTTCCAAAATGTCTATTTTCTGAAAACTCTTTCAAAATTTGATATCTGAAAACTGATCTGTCTTTGAAAAAACTTGACATATGGGGGCATTGCGTATCACTGTCCCCCATACGCCTAACTAGAGCCAGAAGTACAAATCTATGACTTTGGGGCGTTACATATCGCCGTCCCCCAAGCTACTGAACTAGAACTAGGGGTGCTAATTTATGCTACCCTCAAGGCTCTGAAACTAGGATCTAGGGGCATCTGTCATCCCTAATCCTGAACTAGGATCTGTGGGCGTTACGTATTGCCATCCCCCCAGTCCTCTACATGTGCACATATGCTGTCCGTCAATTCCATGTCTGTACAAGTTACATACTGAGGTGGATTTTTCCCTCATGCCTCAAAAAATCATAAATCTCATGTCTTAAAAATATTTCTTTTCTTAAAACATGCTAAGTAAAATATAACTGATAATAAAATTGTCTATCGTCCTAAAAGCGAAAAATAAGTTTGATTTGAAAAAATCAACTTAAAAGAAAATATCCACTCACTGATTGGAATCTTGCTGGTGCTATATCGCTTCATAGATAGAAAGTGCAATTCATGCAATGGTCTATAAATGGCAACTCAGTTAGGCTACAAACCATGAGGTGGATTTTGGAATTAGGCTAAACTTTCTCAATTCAAATTCATGATATTATCACTTAGTATATCATGCTCGTAATAAGTTGTATTGTATGTACACGAACCGATTCGAGACCCTAAGGGTGGTCTCTAATACGCTAAGGTGGAACTGAGGTGATTTAAATTGATTTGTGAACGATTTGTGCCTCGCGTCGAGACACGCATCATCAAGAAACGTGTTGCCATTTTTCTATTGAGCGTCGCGGCACACAGCCCTTTAGCGTCGTGACGCGAGTCAATTTTTCAGGATTCTGCCATTTCTTCTTCAATTCTAACACACCCAAATTTAAACCCTAACATTCTCATACTAAAAACCAATGCTCAATACATCATATTACACTCAATTTCACATAAACTAAACCATCATTTCATCAACAACAAACTTTGAATCTATTTCATATATTCCATATAATTATACCCAAAACTTAATAAGTTGGAGTTTTTCAAAATTCTCATTATCTTAATACCAAAAATCACACAATCATCATCACACCCAAACTCACAACATACAATAAGTATGAAATCATCCAAACTTAATATTTCACAATTTGGGTCATGGATTTTTCTTCATTCTTCAAATCTTCCAAAGAGGCCAATGCTCTTCCTTGCTTCATCTTCTCCATTTTTCTCTATTTTCTTTCTTTTTCTCTCTCGTCTTCTTCTTCTACTTCTTTCCTTCTTCTTCTTTTCTCATTATTTCCTTCTTCTTCTTTTCTCATTCTTCTATGTTTCTTGCTTTCTCTTTTTCTTATTTGGGAATTTATAAATAGTGTTTCATTTATATACTTGGCATTTAAAAAAAATAAATTAGAAAGGTGTAGAATTTTGGAGAAACTTTTAGAATTTACTAGAATGCCCTTGGGTACTATTCATCCTAATTTTTTATCTGTATTTTTGACCTCTTTCTGCTTCAAATTTGGAAAAATATTCAACGCGGAAGCTGTAGGTCTCGGTCTCAGCTATCCGGAGTTCGTATGAGAAAGTTATGGCCTAAATATTATGAGGTATCCGGAGTGGTACATTATATAGTTTCATATTGAAATTTCGGGGAATTATCCAATTATCTCCAAGGTCGTTACATGAGTGTAGTTGTGCCCCAACATAATTTATATTATGTTTTTTTCATCTCGTAATATCACAGTACTACAACGCAATAGTAATAAAGACTACCGGTCGTTACAATAAAGTTTTAGGCCACTACTATGGTGCCCAAGAGTATCACATATCCGTGGGTACAAATATACTATTTTGAGCATTGAACATGCAACTTAACCCATTAAATATGCAAACTCTACCAATAAACATGCAACTAATTTCATATTTTGAAAAGTTTCATGTTTTTCAACAGAGTTTGTATGTTTAATGGTTTAAGTTGTATTTTTAATGGTAAACTAAAAGTTACATGTTTGAACTAAGGGTATCAAATACCCTTGGAGTACTATAGATATGCCCAAAGTTTTAAAATCAGAACTCTTGTTTCTAATTCTATTAAAAAATAATTTACCAATTAAACTAGTCAAGAACTATTATGAATTTTATGGTTTTACTTATATAAAAAATAGCATTTCTACATAAATTTGAGGTAGCTCTATAATAAATTATAAGTGGATTGATTTTATTTAAATTTTTACTCCAAATATTAAATGCATGTCTAGAGGTAAGTAGGGTTGACAATGGAAATGGAAGAGATTTGTCCGTCATGATCCTGTATTGTTTATGACATCGAAAAGAAATAATTATCCTGGTCTGATCTCGCATCTTATTAAATTTCATCCCATATTATCAAATTTTATCTCATACAGTTAAATCTCGTCCCATTCATTGTCTTATATTGTCTCCCTTGAATTTTCAGAATAATTTTTTTTATCTAATCTCATCTCATTTTTAAAACGGAACATAAATATATATTCTAGATCTCATCCAAACCGTTAAAATTACAATCTCTAAAGGTAAGGGGCATAAATGTAAACAAGTGAAATAATAGGTAGCTATTAGTAAATTTGCCAAATTTGGAAGCAAAGGATAAACCAACAGTGGATTTATTTGTAATTGTCAGCGTTCACGACAGCACAGAAACACAAAGTAAACAGAATGTTTAAAAACTTGCAGAGCTGTCCACATCGCAGATGCACATTGGGCCCATAGCCGCCGACCTGTTCCCACGTCAGCAAGTAATTATTGGGCCCAAAAAAGTTAAATAACAATTGATTAATTAATGAGTTATCCTCATTTACTATTTCAAAAATTGGGAAATAATAAATGATATTATGTGTAATATAATATTTTATTATTTTATTTTTATGTTAACAGAAAATTTAGTAAAATGTGAATCTCTATAGTGAAATATAATAATGTAAAATTTGTTAAAATATAATAGTATAATATAAAGTTTTGTAATGTCAAAGGGGTAAAATATTACATTTTAATATTATTTAAATTCATATGTTATTTCTTAATTTTTGAAATAGTGAAATGATAACAACTCATAATTAATTTAATTGAAGTTTCTTAATTATATGAGTATCTTTACATATACATACATACATACACACATATATATATATATAAGTTCAGGGATTTTTTTATTAGATTTTTTTTTGTGTGCTTTTTTTTCTTAAAGAGCTACATAAAATTTTTCTTCAGCATCATATATGATTTTTCTTTAATTTAAAAGATACAAATATATTCATAATTAAATTCCTCTTCAAATAATTTATTATTATAAGAAAATAACCCTCGCAAATAACGGGCCTCACACTTATATATTTAAAAGTTTAGCGTTTTTCTCTTAAAGTGTTATATATGATTTTATTTTTCTTCATCAAGGTGTTACATAAGATATTTATTTTATTTTATAATTTTACAAATATCATTCATATTTAAATTCATTCTCAAATATTTTATTATTATAAAAAATATTATTTAAATTTTACTCCGGTCACAAAAAAAAGAAAAGAAATGCTAACGAGTACCCTAAGAGCACTTGTTAATTATCTATTTTAGGAAAGTTTTCATAGGAAAAAAGAAAAAAATAAATAATATTTTGACAATTTTTTATATTTTCCATAAAAATTATGAGAAAACTTTCCTAAAATGAATCGTTAATGAAAACCCTTGGAGCACTCGTTAGCAGTACTCCACCTGAGTTATTATAATTAGCGTACAGTGCCCATGTGAGGACAGCCGAGTCCAGCTTCAACTCTAATAATACAAAACCCATTTCAAGTTTAAATATCCAAAACAGGCCACTAATCAGTAATCACCCACCAATTCAATTTATTATTATTATTATTATTATTATTATTATTATTTTCTAGATTTGCAATTATTAAAGCAACGAACTAATTATTTATTTATAGTTCTAATAATTATTTCAGGCATATTTATGATATGTGACCAAAATGTGACATTACAGTGGTGTCACTACTTTATGAGGAAATTTATTTTGTCCTTTTTTTGACATTTTTTTTAATCATAAAATTGGATACAATTAAATAGTAAATATTGGGGGAGTAGAGGGTTGTGTTAACTTGCTAACCCAATCCAAAATGATCGAGTCTGAAAATTTTAAAATTATTTTTAGTATAAAAAAATCTGACTCGGTTAAGATGAGTCCGGTTTCAGTTTGATTAAAAAAAATAAATTTGACCTAAAACAACATGAATTTTATCATTAAAATGACTATTTATGAATTCACTCATATAATTTTAATATATTGATAATTATCTTTAATAATTTACATATTATTTTTAAATTTCAACCCTCGGACCCACCACCACAATGAGTCTCATCTTTAATTTTCAAAGTTCCGGGTAAAGATGTGTTTTATAATAAGTTTTATATGGGTCGAGTTTGGAAAATTACAGCTATAAATTTAAGTATTATTTATTAAATTTTCAATACATTAGCTTAAATTTTGAATTAATATTTTTTTTATATAGATAACGTATGGAGAGAGGAAACTATCTAATGTTATTAAAAGAAAATAAGTTGAGAAAAAAAATAAAATAAAAAATGTGCATGAAATTGATAATGGAGATGGGAAATTGGAGAGCGACGACGGTAATGGTCAAAACAAAGGGGGGTCAATAAACACATCATTTTGTCTTCACTTCTCGTGGGTTAGTTAGTTGGTAGTGAAAATAAACATTTGAATAATAACATCTAGATCCCTAACATATTGTAAATTAAGCAAAAACACAGTTTGTAATTACTCCATACAAGTACCTGTTGTTTAGAGTTGGCAATCGTTATGGACGAGTTGAGATTTATCATTATAGATTTAAGATAAAAAATTATCATGAGTTGGATTTCATATTGATTTTTTTTTTTTTTAATTGGGATAATAAATCGTTCCAAATCTCGGATCAAGCAGTTCGAGACGAAAAAGATCGATACGAGATCCTGAGTGAAATTCAAAATTTTCTATCATATCTACTGTCTGTCGATATGTTCTTGGATGCTTTTGGAGATTGGAGACTATTTTTCTTATCGTTAAAAATTTTGTTTGGGATTTATGATTATTTTTTTATGTGAATTTTGAATATTTAAAAAAAAAAAAATTATATTGAGATTCGGGATCGTAAATCATTCGATTCGAGATTTGAGATTAAAAAATCGGCGATTCGGGATTTTTTTATCTCGAGTTCACAATCAAAATAGATTAGAATCGATAAGTCTCAACCCGTCCCAATCGACTGATAACTCTATTATAGAAGGATCTCGAGCAAAAAGAATACAAATTATGTCATTTTTTAATTATACTAAAAATAGGGATCTAGACGTTATTTAGTCAATAAACTAAAAAACAGTAGGAAAGATTAACTAAAAAAAATTAACATCAACTTAAGAGATGGTTTATATTTCATTTCAATTATGTATTTTGTTTTCAAAGACAGAGGTGGAAGAAAATGTCTAGTAATGGAGGAGGCAAAGCTTCAGCATTTGGTCTCTGTGAAACTTAACTAACACGTAATTTCATTTTTTTTATTTCTACTCTCTTCCTTTTTTTTTTCTTGGGTCAGCACTCTTTCCCCGGCGACGCTCGCCGGGAATTAGGAAATTCCGGCCGGAAAAAATTTCAACTTATTTTCGTTGACTTCGATTTTTTCAAAAGCATTTGTGTGTGTTTCTTCTAATAGCTGATCTGAGAGACCGAGCTTGTTATTTGGGAAAACAATTTATCCTTTACAGTGACTTGGCTTAATAAATGAGACTTTGAAATTAGCAGATCGATTTTCTGAGAAAGTTGAAATAGGGTCGTCGGAAAGAGAAATGAAGACATCGGCGAACAGTGCCGGAGCTGCTTCAAATTCCGGTGAAGGTCAGCTCTTTTTTTTTCTCTGTGTAAAGGATCGGTGGATCAGGTTTTAAGCTTTTGTATTTTCATCAGTTGACCTGTCTGTCTCTATTCAAATTATAAAAAAGAAAAAAAAGGAAAAAACAAACTTTTATTTTAGCTAATGAGAGGATGACACGTGGTGGTGATGTATTACAGTGGTAGGAGAAGGAGGGGAGACGAAGACTATAAACACGGAGCTGTGGCAGGCATGCGCAGGGCCGTTGGTGAACTTGCCCGCTGCTGGGACCCACGTAGTCTACTTCCCACAAGGTCACAGCGAGCAGGTCGGTTCGGTTCGGTTCGGTTTCGTTATTATTTTCTATTCGCATTTCATTTTGTTGCATGATAATGTTTGTTTGTTGGGTGTTATAATTAAATTATGGATAAAGATTATGGTAAGTTTGTGAAGCTAGCTTTTTGTGATTTTAGTAAAATACAATTTTACCCTGTGTGGAGATAATGCTGCTGCTGCTTTTAATGTAATTAACTGTCTACTAAGTACTGCTAAGTAACTACTAATATGTTACTTGTAAGAGCCTGAGACAATCGAGAGTTTTACCTGCGCCGCGGCTCAGAATGAGTGTTTTGGTGGCGGGGTTTCCAACGTTTAAAAAAAAAAAAAAAATTTATATGTTATCTCAAGGAGCGTGGCTTGGTGGTGTAGGGTTCAGGATCTTATCTTTAGGTCTTGGGTTCAAATTCAGAGAGTGCGTTTCTTTTAACAGTCTGGGACAACTGGAGGTTTTATCAGCTAAAAAAAAGAACTACTAATATGTTTTTGTTTTTGTTTTTTTAAAGTGAATTTACGTTATTTAATTGTTAATCTATTCATTTTTAAGAGTTAATTGTTGGGGATAGCGGATAGCCCAGTTCATTTGCCCTACTTGTTACTATTACAAAACTATTATATGTACATGTAGCATTTTTCTTTTTCAATTTTAAGCTATGTTGGATTGTTGTATATGTATGCACAGGGTCTTTTTGTTACTATCTTCTCTTTGGACCAAGTTCTTGTTCTGACTTGGGATTGTAATTTTTGGCTACAGGTGGCAGCATCTATGAAGAAGGACATTGATGGTCAAATACCAAACTATCCAAATCTTCCATCAAAGCTACTATGTATCCTTCATGATGTCACCTTGCTTGTATGTGCTTGACCTTATTGGACTTCCAACAATCCAATTCATATGGTTGTGTTTCGTCGTAAATAATGTTTTCAACTTTGGGTGATTGATTTTGTAGGCTGACACAGAAACAGATGAAGTGTACGCTCAAATGACACTCCAACATGTTCCTTCTGTAAGGGCTTGGTTCTAACCAACTCATCAATCTTCATTTCTTACTTTATATATGAACATGCCATTGGAACACATTATAGAATATGCTTTTTGCTGTAGGTGTTCTATCAAATCAAATAAAGCTGCTATATCTAAAATAGCATTGACATACCTAATCCCAATGCCTAGGAAATTTTGAGAAATGACCTCAGCTCAATTTTGAGTTGCTGACTCAAACTTAATGCCCTGACGTCTTGTGTTCAGTATGACAAGGAAGCATTGTTGAGATCGGATCTTGCACTGAAATCAAACAAACCACAAACAGAGTTCTTCTGCAAAACTTTGACAGCAAGTGATACGAGCACTCACGGAGGTTTCTCTGTGCCTCGTCGTGCAGCTGAGAAAATTTTCCCTCACCTTGTGAGCAGCTTTTCTTTATCTGAAAGTTCACCATGTACTTCCACAGTTGGGTCTTAACTCAGTCCTTTTTTTTTTAAATAGGATTTCTCTATGCAACCACCCGCTCAAGAACTTGTGGCCAAGGATTTGCATGATAATGTATGGACCTTCCGTCATATCTACCGGGGTATGTCCATTTTGCAGTTGTGGTATTTCACTAGTTGAATCCATAAAGTGCTTTGACTATTACCTTGCAACCATTTCCTCTAATAATACCAATTCTTAATTTCTCTCGACTCAGGACAACCAAAAAGACACTTGCTTACAACAGGCTGGAGCCTATTTGTTAGTGGAAAGAGGCTTTTTGCTGGTGACTCTGTCTTATTTATTAGGTAATCATTGGAAATTCTTAGTTTGGATATAATTCAAAAAATGTAGTTTTCTTCATATAAATCTCTTGTTGCATCATATGATCACGCTTTTATAGCTTCAACCCTGTGTACAAACCAATAATCCATTTATTGTTGTTCTAATGCTTCATATTTGTTTGCAGAGATG
Source organism: Zanthoxylum bungeanum (assembly GCA_019454045.1). Classification (NCBI taxonomy): domain Eukaryota; kingdom Viridiplantae; phylum Streptophyta; class Magnoliopsida; order Sapindales; family Rutaceae; genus Zanthoxylum; species Zanthoxylum bungeanum. Next base: position 18,741 of record SKCR01020788.1, read on the forward strand.
AAAAGCAACAGCTACTCTTGGGAATTAGGCGAGCTAACAGGCAACCCACCAATCTATCCTCTTCAGTACTATCGAGTGACAGTATGCATATTGGAATCCTAGCAGCAGCAGCCCATGCAGCTGCAAATAATAGTTCCTTCACTGTCTTTTATAATCCAAGGTCAGTTCAGTTTTTCTCATATGAGGAACAACTGTATGGTTTTGGTAATTGGATGAAGAAAAACCTTTGGAACGACTGTATGCTAGTGTGTGGTGCACCTCAATCAGTTTATGTAGGATGACTTAAGATTCTATGTAATGAGAACTCACTCTAAATAACATTTTTTTTTCCTCTTTCAATGCAGGGCTAGTCCTTCAGAATTTGTTGTCCCCTTGGCCAAGTACTGCAAAGCAGTGCACAGCAACCAAATCTCAGTTGGCTTGCGCTTTAGAATGGTGTTTGAAACAGAAGAGTCTGGAACTCGAAGGTAGTTTATAATTCAATTACAACTAAAACATTTTCTCTTTGTGATTTTAATGAAGGTTTGGTGTTTATTCTCACTTAGAGAATGACCTCCAATAATTTGAAATTCGAAAGATTATAATTTAGCATTTGAATATCTAAATAGGGCTAAAGCAGTTGCTTTTAAATTCTTGATCTGGTTTCATAGGTATTAAGATGCCTGACTGCCTTCCTGAATTTGAACAAAATGCTCAGCGAAATTGATCCAAGTATTTATTGAAGTAATAATCTAAAGGCACTTGATCTGCAGGTACATGGGTACAATTAGAGGTATCAGTGATCTGGATCCTGTTAGATGGAAGAACTCCCAATGGCGCAATTTGCAGGTTGATACCATGACATTTTCAACAATTTAAACAATATCTTATTTTTTTACATTCACTGTAATTAATCCATATCTATGAGTAGGTTGGTTGGGATGAGTCTACTGCTGGGGAAAGGCGCAGTCGTGTCTCATTTTGGGAGATTGAACCAGTGACTGCTCCATTCTTCATGTGCCCTCCTCCATTCTTCGGATCCAAGCATCCAAGGCAAGCAGGTATATGCCAACCACTAGTGTCTATTTAAGTTATTTTCTTTTATTGGTTATATGATACTTACTTTCCTATACTGTGTTGGTGGTTGTCCGTTGTGTGTTGTACTTTCCACTGAGGGAGCATACCCATGAGTTCTATAGGCATTCCCTCTACGCTTTGATGTTGCTTGTTGCCCTTCCATTCAATGGGCATAATTAGTTGCCCTTGATCAAAGTGGATGAATTAACTGATTGCCAAATTTATCGAATGAAGTTGGACAGTTTTTTTAGAATATATTATCTCTTGATGTCCTCTTTAGGTCAATGTTTGACCTTAAAAAGTATCTGGTCTGTGAGATGTTTTTTAATGCCAGTGCGCTGAACTTATGATTAACTCTTCAATGCTTCTTACTCTATTCCTGGAATTTTCTCTTGCTTTTATACTAATGCAGAAGACGATGTGTCTGATTTGGATAATGTGTTCAAGAGGACTATGCCGTGGATTGGTGATGATTTTGGCATGAAGGATTCCCAGTCTCTGCCTGGGCTACGCGGCTTGGTCCAGTGGATGAACATGCAGCAAAATCCATCCCTGTTGAACTCTATGCAGTCAGGTTACATGCAATCCTTTCCTGGGTCCGTAAAGCAAAACCTCAATGGAGCAGATCTTTCGCGTCAGTTAGGTCTGCCACCCATACCTCAACAAAACAGCTTGCAGTTTACTGGCCAGAGTCTACCACAGCAAGTACAGCCGACTGATCAGCTCCCGAAGCTGCCACCGATTATGAACCCATTAGGCTCAGTTGTACCACCACAGCAACCATTGGGTGATCTTAGTCAACAATTGAGGCGAAATATGATTAGTCAAACTTTACCTTCTGGTCAAGTACAGGCTCAAATTCTTCAGCCTCAAAATCTTGTACAAACTAATAAAATTCTTCAGCAGCAACCATCTGGTCAAAACCCTCAGCTTCCAGTAAATCTTCCTCAAAACCTGCAGCAGCAACAACAACAATGTATTATGGACCAGAACCAACAGAAAAACATTATGCAATCCCAGCTTCCCGATCAAATAAACCAAAATTTACAAATGTCTGACAAGCACATTCAGCTTCAACTGCTGCAGAAGCTTCAGCAACAACGACAATCACTTTTAGCACAGCAGTCTGCACTGCAACAGCCTGCTCAACTTACTCAACTCCAAGATCAGCAAAGGCAGCTTTTAGATGCGTCCCAGAGCTTCTCTAGATCTTTGACACCCACCCAAATGCTGGAAATGCCTCAGGTAACACCAACCTCACTTCCTCAGTCAAACATTATCTCACAGCAAATAGCAAAAGGGAGTGGATCAAATAATGTTCAATTCTCCCATCCTCAGCAGCCGAAGCTTGAGCAACAGAAACCTGGCATACTCCCTCACATGCCCCGATATTTGGGGCACCCCCAAACCCATATCAACAACCAAGTTTCAACGGCTGGTAACAGTCTATTGACAGGAGCAGCAGGAGTTGGGCAGTCTGTGATTACTGATGATAATCCTTCTTGTTCCACTTCACCTTCCACAAACAACTGTCAACACTTGGTTCAACCGAAAATAAATAGTCGGGTGCACCGAAGTGCTGGTTTTGGAGAGGAAGTGATTCAGTCTGCTGCTACATTTTTGAGTCCCAGTGCTTTGGAAACCGTGCCATCTGATGCTAACTTAGTAAAAGAGTTGCTGCGCAAGTCTGATGTGAAGCCTTCAGTGAACATATCCAAGACACAAAACCAAGGTTGTTTTGCCCCACAAACATACGTAAATGGTGCAGCTACACACACGGATTATTTGGACACATCATCTTCCACAACTTCAGTTTGCCTTTCTCAGAACGATGTGCATTTACAGCAGAATAATTCATTAGCTTACAATCAGCAGTCAATTTTAAGAGACACAAGTCAAGGTGGGGAAGTTCAGGCTGATCCCAGGAGTAACATTCCATATGGAACAAACATTGATGGTTCGTTGGGATCCATAAATCCTGACACATTGCTTACAAAGGGCATGATGGAATTAGGGAAGGATATCACGCATGATATTTCTTCCGGGGTAATACTTACTAACTATGAAAATTCCAAAGATGCTCAGCAGGAGCTGTCATCCTCAATTGTTTCACAGTCATTTGGAGTTCCAGATATGACATTTAATTCAATTGATTCCGCGATAAATGATAGCAGTTTCTTGAACAGAGGTCCGTGGGCCCAGCCACCCCAAATTCCACAGAGAATGCGAACTTATACCAAGGTTCGATTTTCTATGTTTAAATTTCAGCAGATTGAGCTAAGTTTTTCCCCACTCTTTTATTCAAAATAGCCATGGTCTTAAATTTAGTACATTTTTTTTTTGTGAAGGTGCATAAACGTGGAGCTGTTGGGAGATCTATCGATATCACACGTTACTCAGGTTATGACGAGCTCAAGCAAGACCTTGCTCGTAGGTTTGGCATAGAGGGGAAACTTGAAGATCGAGGAAGGATAGGCTGGAAGCTTGTGTATATGGATCATGAGAACGATGTCCTGCTAGTCGGGGATGATCCATGGGAGTAAGCCCTTTGCTTCTTTTCAATAGTTAAATTTTGATATTTGAATTTTCAGTATTGTAATATTCATAGCCCAGCATTCCCCTAATAACTATAGTAACTCCAGTTTGTTTCTATTGAAGTAGGCCGAGAATATTCCCTGAGTGATTTATCTACTTAGCTCTGAACTACCTTGTGTGTTTATATTTTTTAACCTGCATTGTTCTTGCTTCATCTATATTTTTCATTTTTCTGGAGCCTAACCTAGAACTTTTTTTTTGAGATAATTGGAAGACAGAAATTTTCTTCCGAGTGTACCATGTTATGGTATTGGATCAAACAACTCTATATTGAAATCCTTGTGTGAATGATTTCCAATCCATATGTAAATAAAATTGGTTTGCCTAATCTATTGTTGGATTTGGGGCATTTCAGGGAGTTTGTGAACTGTGTCCGCTGCATTAAGATCCTATCTCCTCAAGAAGTACAGCAGATGAGCTTGGATGGAGAATTTGGAAATTCTATCGTTCCCCGTCAAGCCTGTAGCAGCTCTGATAACGGGAATGCTTAACAGTAGCCTACCAAGATGCTAACAGTTCTCCAGCTTTTCGACATCACATTATTTACGCGGATTCTGTTCATAGTTCATATCTTTGTGCTTCATGGCTTATACATTGCCAGCTCTGGTTTGTTTTTTCCTCTCACTTCACAGCTTGCAGAAGGAGAAAGAAAATGAAGCAAGCTACAATGATTTGGCAGTTACAAGCCCTGATTGGTATGTCCTTGAACTGGTGGATTAATTGATACCATGTTGGTTTTACTTGATTGATATTTCCCAGTCAGGTGAATTGAAGCAAGCAAAAGCATGAAAGAAATTTGTATGTAATATACTCCCTTGGAACTTTGGACATAGCTGCAGTATCCCCGATATCCATACCGGACAAATGAAGTTGAGATAATGGCCATTGAACATAAAACTTCTAGCAGTAAATAAGAAACATGTATAATTTAAGTTTAATGATAGAAATTTCAAGTTTAATGTCTGATATGTACCGTTTCAAGTTCAATAATCTGAATTTCAACTTTAACGTCCCGAATAATCGGGGTACATTAGCAAAACCTTAGAAATTTAAATCAATCATCCCATTACAAGATCAAAGACAAGAATTGAATGGTTGCAATGTGCAAGCTGAAATGCACTTCCTTTTCACTGGCATCATTCTCATCCATCCCTTCTGGAGCTTTCATCTCAAAAATTATTAAGAAAAAGCATTTGCTTTATTTCCTCAACAAAATAGTTGTTAAAGAAAGCCAGCCTTGTACTGGCAAGTCTCTGCACTAATTAAACTTTTAGCAAGTGAATAAAATCTCCATAATTGTACTAAAAAACTTTTAGCAAAGCGACTCCTTTCAGAATTAAACCTAGTGGCCTCAATGAACATAATATTGTAGCATGATTTGCAAATGCTTCCTAATAACGATCCCTTTTGTTCTCACACTCTCACCTTTATTCGAGTCATGCACAATAAGTTCCATTTCCTCCAACATGTTACTATAATTGTGCACCACTTACTAAAAAATGGTAGTTTCATAATGAAAATTCGATTTTACACAAAAGTTCGACCCTATGCGGAATTACAAACAATAAGCAGGACAAATCCTGTTACTGCTACTATGGAAAAATAAACAGGCAACCACAATATCCAACAATTAAAATATGCTGCAAATATAAAAACAATAATAATAAATTAAAGCAGCAAATTAAATCAAATCACACAAAATCAACACAATAATTTTGGTGACGAAGTGGAAAACTCTTCCGAGTAAAAAACCACTCCGGGTATAGGCTACCACCCGAATCCACTATATAGAGAAAAACTTACAGCGATGGTCAAGACCTATGGTGGCAACTCCACCGACTCAAGTACCTCAATACTGCAAGAACTCAAGGAACTCCTCAAGCCCGCGACCCACGGTTTTCTTCAGAACCTCTAAAGTCTCTGAGTAGATTATATCACCAATGACGCCGGAACTCCGACTACCAAACTTCCTCCTAAAGAACTCTAAAGGATTAGGGAATTTGGGTTAAGTTGTGTTGAGGGTTTAACAAAGAAACATTCACACCATCAATGAAGAAGACAAGGAGATAAGAAGTCTTCAATGGTGGAATCAATGAGAGTTGAAAGCTTTGAGAGATTTGGCTCAAGGGAAAAGTGTTTCAGCTCTCTCAACTCATGGGGAATGGCGGCTAAGTGTTATATTTATAGGTAGGGTGAGAACCTAGGGTTTTGCATGCTAAAATCGCATTCAGATCGCAGTCGCGTTCGAACGCTTACTTGAACGCTACTCGAACGCGCCCTTTCTGTGAAGACTCGTTCGAACGCCAATCGAACGCACAACGAACGGATGCTCTCTGGAATGATCCAGTTCGAACCCAACAAGAACGAGACTCGAACGTTTGCTCTCTGAAATTCCCGTTCGAACCCGAAGACGACCGCGTCACAAACCCCACATGTTCGAACCCATTCACGAACTCAGCATTAACGCCAATCGTTCGAACACTGAAACGAACGCACCACGAACGCATGTCTGATGCACAGCAGCCAAAAACCAATCCAATTGTACAAAGATCTTCATGCAGGATTACAACTCAATTGAACTTGTTTTGTCACGGACACATGCCAATAAAAATGGAACTCACACATAATCCTACTCATTTTGAGCCAACGATCACCATAAATTGTGACTGAACACCATGTCCAGTCCTCGTAAACTAGGGATTGCTAGAAAATCTAAAATCTCGATTGGAATTTGAGATATGATATCATTTGATATAGGATTCAGAAGGAAATTAAAAAATTTTGAATTCCGATCGGAATTCGAGATCCGGTACCATTTGATACGAGATTCAGATCAAAACTAAAAAAATCCTGAATCTTAATCAGAATTTGAGATCTAATACCATTTGATGCGAGCTTCGAGACGAAACTACAAAAATCTAAAATCTCGATTAAGATTTGGAATCGAGCCGGTTGGTCTGGAATTCGTAATGATTTTTCATCCAGATTCTAAATCAATAACAGATTCTTGATGTTTTTTTTTGTTTCGGATAAAACGGGACCGAGATTGATAAATTTGGGACCATCCCGACCTATTTCCAGCTTTACCATAAACTCGAATTTTACACACACAAATAGTGTAGGACTTCGGTAGCTATCTCTGGATCTAATACCACGATTAAGTTTTTTGAGCCTATTTTTAAGAGGAATTATACTAATAGTTGGTATTTGTTAGATTAACCAACTTCTTCTACACTTTGACAAGTAATAGTTTGATAGAAACGCTTCAGCGTCCAGGGAAATAGAATATATGTTGTATGAGAAGAAGAAAAAACACCGAAGAGGCCTGCATACGTTGATGGGGCAACATATTGGAAGTGGATGGAAGATTGGGCTCGATCTGAAGCAGTTCAGTTATGGGGAAAGATGAGAGTTTAGCTGATGGTGCTATTCCGTCTTGCCATGTAAGAGGATTTAGATCAAACTCTAAAGGGTCGTCTCAGTGGTAAACATCTTGGGTTTGGATGGTTTGTTCCCTTTCATGTTCAATGTTCGAATATCACTAGATGTATTTTCTTGTAGTCATGTCTCATGGTATAAAAAGCCACCGACTTACCATGATTTGTGTTGGGAAACTTTTGAGGGCACAAAATATAGGTTTCGAGAATTAGTCGAGATGCGCGTAAGCTGGACCAGACATCCCGATTACGAGAAAAAAGATTTAGATCACATTATTGTTGTCAAATTTGGTGTCACTAAACAGTAATATAACATGCAAATCAAACAGATCAAACAGCAAAAGTAGATCTAGATACATGAAACCCTAAAATCAGAAAAACCTTTAAAACAAACCAGAAAATGGAGATTACAGAATTGTCCAAGTCGAGAAGATCTCTGTCCTTAAGAACTTATTGGCCCGTCACAAGTGCTCTGCGGTTTCGTATTGCCAACGTTCTCCCAGGATAACTTGGATGCTACTTGCACAAGGAGCACTCATTCACAAGTTTATGAACTATGAAGATGGTGAAACTCTCTCTCAAAACAAAGGAAAACAAATGTCTCTTTTTCACAAAATTCAGATTATTTTTTTCTGTCCCTTATTTTGGATATCTAGCCTTCTAAAATAAGGCATGGAAGGGTGCCAATAGGGCACCCTTTGGGTTGGGGTGCAACTCTCCAAAGAGTTGTACCCCTCACAAGCACCCAATGATACCAAAGGACAGATTTACCCTTAATGAATATATATTGAAGAATTTCCAACAGTCCCCCACAATTCTTCAAATATTCAAGGAGACACTTGAGAGAGTTACCATGAACTAAAGCTGCATCGAAATAGGTAGCTTTCGCCTTGAACCTTTCCTAGTGAGTGACAATCGGATTTACTTGGCAAACCAGTGACCCATAGTCTTGAACTGTTCTGCCGTTGGTGTAAACCAAGACAATTGCCAACACACAGCTTTAATTCGACCATTTTCCCGTTCTACGTTGTGTTCATTTTGGCCCTGAACAACGGTCCTGGATTCATCAAGTACTTTAGGGTAACCGCCTTTAAAGGTTCCCATGGAAGCGGCCTCACTTCTTACTTGAAATAGGTGATCTGCTATGAAGAGGTAATCTGTCTTTACCCCCATTAGGACTCATCTCCTAATATAGTGATCATTAAAAGCCTTAGCTTATCCTAACCAATGACAGACAGCACTCAGCGTCATTATCGGAATGGGAAAGAGTACGAAACTCTTCAGTGCTTGTTTTGAATTGCACAAAGTTTCTGTTGTCCCTTTTGAACCTAGATCTTGGGATCTCCAGTCAACTAGGTTGGGTTTCCACAGTGGAAATTCTTAGATTATAGGCTTCAAGCCCATTCCCCTCGATGACTTCTCAACTTGCTCTCGAGGTAAAGCTTTAGTTAGTGGATCCGCTAGGTTTTCCTTCGACCTGACATAATCGATCGTTATTATGCCACTTGAGAGCAGTTGACGTATGGTATTATGTCTCCGACGTATGTGTCGAGACTTACCATTATACATTGTATTTTGGGCTCTCCCAATTACCGATTGGCTATCACAATGTATGCTAATCGCTGGCACCGGTTTGGGCCAACTAGGAATATCCTCCAGGAAGTTTCTAAGCCATTCTGCTTCTTCCGCTGTTTTGTCTAACGCTATGAATTCTGATTCCATAGTAGACCGGGCAATACACGTTTGCCTCGAGGATTTCCATGACACGGCTGCATTACCAAGTGTGAAAACAAATCCACTCGTGGATTTGGAATCCACCGTATCAGATATCCAGTTAGCATCGCTGTAACCCTCTAGTACAGCAGGATATCTCTCGTAATGTAGCCCATATTTTGAAGTTTCACGCAGATACCTCAAAACTCTTACTATGGCTCCCCAGTGGTTGTGTCCTGGATTGCTCGTATATCTGCTAAGCCGATTCACAGCTTGAGCGATATCAGGTCGTGTGCAATTCGTGAGATACATCAGACTTCCGATGATTCTCGAATACTCTAGTTGCGATATGCTTGAACCAGTATTCTTTGATAAATGAAGAGTTAGGTCTACAGGGGTTCTAGCTACATTTAGATCCCCTTTGATATATTTATCGAGTATCTTCTCAATATAATGAGTCTGTGATAATATATATCCGTCTGATGTCCTAGAAATCTTAATCCCTAGGATTACATCAGCTATCCCCATATCTTTCATATCAAATCTGCTGGATAACACGTTTTTGGTAGACTGAATCATTTCATGATTACTACCAATTATCAGCATATCGTCTACATAGAGACACACAATGACATATCCTTTTTTGAGTTGATTTAGTGTACACACACTTATCACACTCATTGGTTTTGAACCCATTTGACAACATTTCTTTGTCAAATTTCTCATGCCATTGTTTCGGTGCTTGTTTTAATCCATACAAGGATTTTACAAGTTTGCACACTTTCTGTTCTTGTCCAGGAACACAAAACCCTTCTGGTTGTTCCATGTAAATTTCTTCATCCAATTCACCATTCAAGAATGCCGTCTTTACATCCATTTGATGTATTTTAAGACCAAATATAGCTGCTATGGCTATGAGCATTCTTATCGATGTGATACGAGTCACAGGTGAATATGTGTCAAAGTAATCAAGCCTTCTTTTTGTCTATAACCTTTTATGACAAGTATTGCCTTGTACTTATCTATTGATCCATCCGTTTTCATCTTCCTTTTGAATATCCATTTGTAGCCCAATGGCTTACAACCTGGTGGAAGATCAACCAACTCCCAAGTATGGTTCTGTAGGATTGAATCAATCTCACTATTTATCGCCTCTTTCCAAAGAGGTGCCTCAGGAGAAGACATAGCTTCTTTATAGCTTTGAGGCTCATTTTCTAACAGGTATGTCAGAAAATCGGGACCAAACGACTTAGACGTTCTAGCTCTTTTGCTACGTCTAGGCTCGATTATCTCAGTATTAACACGTTTATCTGATTCTAGGTCAACCTTATCACTGTCCTTGACAGCGTCGGTCGTTCTTTTGAGAGACACTGTGCGCTGTCTTTCCTTATAAGGAAACGTCTCTTCAAAAAATGTCGCATTCCTTGACTCAATTATCATTTCCGGATTGATGTCAGGAATCTCCGACTTGTGTACCAAGAATCGATACGCACTACTGTTGCGAGTATATCCAATGAATATACAGTCAACAGTTTTTGGTCCTATTTTAACCTTCTTAGGTTTATGAACCATTACTTTGGCAAGACACCCCCACACTTTGAGGTATTTGTAGGAAGGTACGAAACCTTTCCACAACTCATATGGTGTCTTGTCCAACCTTCTGTGAGGAAGTTTGTTAAGAACGTAGTTCGCGGAAAGCAGAGCTTCCCACCACAAGTTCTGGGGTAGTCCCGAACTTGTCAACATGGCGTTCATCATTTCCTTCAACGTTCGGTTTTTGCGTTCCGCAATTCCGTTCTGTTGAGGAGAATAAGGAGCAGTGGTTTCGTGAATAATTCCGTGCACAGAACAATATTCACTGAATGGTGAAACGTATTCACCGCCTCTATCACTCCTGATTCTTTTGATATTCTTGCCAAGTTGGTTTTCAACTTCGTTCTTATAGTGTACGAAGCTCTCAATTGCTTCAGCTTTGCTTCTCAGCAAGTACACATAACAGAATCTTGTGCTGTCATCGATAAAAGTGACAAAGTACTTTTTACCGCCTCTTGTTTGCACAATATTCATGTCACATACATCGGTATGTACAAGTTCCAGCGGTTCAGAACTACGTTCTATAGAATGAAATGATGTTCGATGCATTTTTGCTTCAACACATGCTTCACACTTATGTTGGCCATCAATAGCAAATTTAGGTATAAGGTCCATGTTAATTAATTTACGCATAGTATCATAATTAACATGTCCTAACCTCCCATGCCATACATTTTGTGACACAATAATATAAGCAGACGAACTAGCTTTATTAATAGCACGGTTAACAGTCATTACATTTAGCTTAAAAAGGCCCTCAGTCAGGTAACCTTTTCCTACATACATATCATTCTTTGTCATTACAAACTTATCAGAAACAAAAACAAGCTTAAAACCAGCCTTACTAAGAAGAGAGCCGAGACCAAATTCTTCCGAATATCTGGAACGTGCAGTACATTTTTCAATGTTAGCTCCTTTCCGGATGTCATCTTCAGAACCACTGTGCCTTGTCCAACCACCTGAGAGGTGGACGAGTTTCCCATTGTCAGATGATCGCCGCAATCGACCTTCTGGTACATGGAAAACATCTTGTTGTCTGCACAGATATGACGAGTAGCCCCAGTGTCTACCCACCATTCTCTCGGATTCCCAACTATGTTGGCTTCAGTTACCACTGCTGATAGTTCCATCTCTGAGATATCATCAGTCAGCTGCTCGCCTTCAGTGACATGGGCCTCATTTTTCTTTTTCTTGCCCTTGTCCTGAGACTTCTTGTTTCTGCCAGTATGACATATGACCGCTCTTTCCACAGTTGTAGCATTTTCCCTTGAACTTCTTGTTCCCAGAGTCAGCTCCACTGTTCTTTCTCTTTTTGCTACCCTTTACACCTTCAATGATGTTGGCCTTAGACTCCAGAGTCTTGTAGCTGGCCTTCTCGGACATCCTGTTGTCCTCCTCGATTCTCAATCGAACACTGAGGTCTTCAAGGCTCATCTGCTTCTTTTTGTGTTTCAGATAGCTCCTGAAGTCCTTCCATGATGGAGGCAACTTTTCAATTATGGCGGCTACTTGAAACATCTCACAGAGTTTCATTCCCTCATCCAATATTTCATGAACGATTAACTGCAGCTCACCCAACTGAGACATCACCGTCCTTGAATCTACCATCTTGTAGTCCAGGAACCTACCCACGACAAATTTCTTTTGTCCGGCATCCTCGGTTTGTACTTCTTCTCGAGAGATTCCCAGAGAATCTTCACAGAAGTCATGCCTTGGTACACATTGTACATGGTATTGTCAAGACCACCCAAAAGGTAGTTCTTGCATAAGAAGTCTCCAGACACCATGTCTGTTCTCGCTATTCCTTAGCCATTTCCGATTCACCCTCCATAGGACCCGGAGGATCTTTGAGGAATTTAGCCAACTGGAGAGTTGTCAGGTTAGTAGTTGTAGAACATCATTTTTCTCTGCCACTGTTTGAAATTTGCCCCACCAAATTTCTCTTCGGTTTTCTCCATGAAGAGACCGGTACCGTGGTATACGATAAATGTAGATATATATAATTCAATCAAGATTGGATGGAATTACTTGTGTATTATTACACTTTAAATTCTCAACCAATTATGCAACAATCAAACAATTTCAACTTTATCACTATGTGTATGCTTGTGATAATTGAACTACTTAATAATAACTTAAATCTATACTTCCAAGATTAATGTGTTAACAGTATATGACTTACTAAGTTAATATTATTAAGTTTGCAGTTTATAAGAATTACAGGACTCTTTCGTTAGTGTCGCGTTCGTATCTACGTTCGAACGAGACTGTCCAGTGTGTGTGCGTTCGTGTTGCGTTTGATAACGCGTTCGAACGATGTGTTTCCAGAGAGTTCACGTTCGAGTAGCGTTTGATAACGCGTTCGAACGGAATGATTCCAGAGAGTTCACGTTCGTTATATAGCGTTCGTGAACGCGTTCGAACGGAATGATTCCAGAGAGTTTGCGTTCGAGTTGCGTTTAGTACGCGTTCGAACGTTCTAAGGCAGAAGGCTTCGTTCGAGGTGCGTTTGAAGACGCGTTCGAACGTTCTTACGAGAATTCAAATTTTTAGCCTTCGCGTGCGTTGGGCGTTCGAACGCCCTACGGGTTTTTTATGCACAGTTCGTATTTTACAGAAAACATACAAACCCTAACATGCGAATTACTATCTAATAACACTAGAGCAATAAGTTCTTAAGATTGTTGTCAAATTTGTGTGTCACTAAACAGTAATATAACATGCAAATCAAACAGATCAAACAGCAAAGTAGATCTAGATTCATGAAACCCTAAAACCAGAAAAACCTTTAAAACAAACCAGAAGAAAATGGAGATTACAGAATTGTCCAAGTCGAGAAGATCTCTGTCCTTAAGAACTTATTGGCCCGTCACAAGTGCTCTGCGGTTTCGTATTGCCAACGTTCTCCCAGGATAACTTGGATGCTACTTGCACAAGGAGCACTCCTTCACAAGTTTATGAACTAGGAAGATGGTGAAACTCTCTCTCAAAACAAAGGAAAACAATGTCTCTTTTTCACAAAATTCGGATTATTTTTTCTGTCCCTTATTTTGGATATCTAGCCTTCTAAAATAAGGCATGGAAGGGTGCCAATAGGGCACCCTTTGGGTTGGGGTGCAACTCTCCAAAGAGTTGTACCCCTCACAAGCACCCAATGATACCAAAGGACAGATTTACCCTTAATGAATATATATTGAAGAATTTCCAACAATTATTAGCATGAGTAGTAGTTGGTAAGTATTAATTTATTATTGTAATATTTATTTTACATGTCTTGTTAATAACTTTGACTCTTATGTTCACATGGAAGTGAGATCTAGGACACCAACCCACCCAGTTGAGTTCTTCATTAATACTCACATGAAGGGACATGATCAACAAACATTTGTTGACCAGGAAGTTTTATAACTATATTTGTTAATAAATATATTTCTTACTCCATACTAACACAAATTTATTTATATTTTTCTTAAAGTTAAACTTCGGGCTATGCAAGCATAGAAAAATGAAAGTATGGATGAGTCGCGCTTGTTTTACGATATTGTTGATGGAGATAAGAGAAGTCGGGTATTGTTGTGATGTAAACAATCACAATAGAGGAGAAGTGAGATGAAAAGTCTTCTTTATTATTAAATAAAAAAATTACAAAGCTTATTTCCAATGCTTTACAAAAAAAAAACCTCTTAAACACTCTTTACTCTCTATATTAACTCACTTGAGATTTCTGGGATGCTTAACAAATGACTATGGGGCTCCTTTATATGGTAAAAAACGTGTGATACAGTGTCATACGTTTTGACAATTGGCAAAACGCGTTACGCTTTTTGCCTTCTGTCATTCATGCTGGCCAACTTGGCTAACTTCTGTCATACATGCAAATACATGCGGGAGTCCAACAGGTATATGGTCTCGGCTCACAAGCAACAATAAATTATGGCTCCAACTCCACTTCTGCAACATCTCCACTTAATGCACAACAAGATGCTTCATTACAGTAGGGGTGTTCACGGGTCGGGTCGGGTCGGGTCGGGTTTTTTTGATTTTTTAATGACCAGATCGGGTCGAAACCGGAAAATTGAGTACATGACCCGCGCGGGTCTGGTCAGAACGGGTCGGGTCAAAAAACTGCGGGTCGGATCGGGTCACCATAAAAATTCAGTAAATATATATATATATATATATATATATATATATATATATATATTTCATTGATATAAATTTAATAAGGTAGGTGAGTAGCTGAGATGGCAAAGTAATTGGTTAATTTCAAACTAATCTTGAGTTTGAATCTCACTAATTATATTTTTTTTAATAAACTAAAATTTCAAAATTTGCTTACACTAGGATTTGAACCTGGAAATATTGGATGACTCAGCAAGGTCTTTACCATTTCAGCTAGGCAAAAATTGTATCATTAAAAATATATATATTATAATTATTATATTATTTACATCGGGTCGGGTCAGACCCGAGTTTTCCAACCAAAACCCTAGTCAAAATTGACCTGAAATCGAATTTTATAATTCTTAAACCTGACCGGGGTCGGGTCGGGTCGGTGCGGGTTGAGTGAACACCCCTGCATTACAGGCACAATATTAGGCTTTGCTGGCAGGATGGAACTACTTGGAAGATCAAACATATCGATAGGCGAGCGAAGAATATTTTGTGCGTCTTAAGTAGCAAATCCAACAGCAACAAGAACTGATTGTTGTATTTATAGCCGATCAAACTCTGCCTCCTCCTCCCCCACCACCCGGTGATAATTAGAGATTTTAACTTTTTGATGTAGTGATTATTTTTATGAAACTAATTATAATAATTACATTTGAACTTTAATTTTCTATGGTTTTTTTTTTCATCCGACTTTTTTTATTAATATATTAATTACATAATTTTAAAAATTTTATGTCGGTATTTTTTTGAAATTCTCAATGAATTTTTCATCGGTAAAACTGTCAATATAATGATAATTACCGATGAAATTTCCATCAGAAAGTTAACCGAAAATTCATAATGACGCTAGTTATAATGGAGGGACGGAAAATTTGGTCATTAAATACCGATATAATTTTTTTTTTATCAATAAATACTGACAAAATATTTTTTATTGGTAAAAACTATAACGACAAGCATTTTAGCACAGAATAGCTCCATCGGTATTTTGTTGATAACTATCTTTATTGATGGATCTTCACCGTTTACCGATGAAAAATTATGTTGATATCTTTTTTTTGGTAGTGTAATACAAAACTAATTATCCGAAATTAAAATACTACCTAAAATAATTAATTACGAATTTCATTTGGGAATGTCATTTGAGAAGGTGGCTTGTGAAAGTGGGATGATTTGAGAAAGTTTGAGAATATCATTAGGGAATGTGATTTGCACCTATTGCCATACATCATTACATTTTTAAGAAATGCAATTGTTGGAGTCCAGCATGCATTTGCATGGATGACAGCATGCAAATGCATAACAGCTGCATGAAGTTGGCAACACATTTTTCCAACTGTCAAAACGTGTGCCATTGTACCACATGTTTTGGCAGCTATAAAAGGAGCTTCATAATCACTTCTTCATCATCCCAAACAGAGAGTGTAATAGCGAGTAAAGAGTTTGAGAGTTTTTTGTAAAGTTTTGAAATAGCTTTGTAATTTTTTTTGTTTGAGTAATAAAAGAAGAATTTTCTCTCATTTCTCCTTTATTTTGTGTGTTTTTATCACAACAAGTGCTATCAGGAGCTTCGGTTACACGGAAGGATCCCGAAACTCAGAAACAGAACTTCGGTTCAGAAAATCGGTTCCAACGAAATTTCTCAAAAATTGAATGAGACGAGCACGATGGTATTTTCCGCCGATCGAACGGAGGTCTAAAAGCACTGCACACACCTTCCAGTGGACTCCTCACGCGCCGCCACTCGCACACGCACTGCACGTGCTTGCCAAAGGTTGAAGACGCTGAGTCAGCCACCACATCAGCGTCCAGTCATCTGACACGTCAGCCTATCACGCATAGTCAGCAGCCCAGTCAGCATGCCACGTTATCAGACTAGTCAGCAGCCACGTGTCATCCAGTCAGTGACACATCATTGACGCGTGTGTGACACGTGTCTCCCACGTCAGCACCAGTGCCACGTCAACAAAATTCTGATAAGTTTCAAAAAAGTCCCTATACTTTCTAGAAATTACATTTTAGCCCCTGAATTTTTGAAAATTATACTTTGACCCTTGTAACTTCTGAAAATTTTTATTTTGGTCCCTGTTTTGGATTTTGACAAACGAAATGTCATTTTCATCATTTTTTACCATTCCATACGCAACGTTTTTAAATTCTGCTTTGAATTTTTTATGATGGATGAGGGCAACGGAAAAATGATTTTGTTGACTAGCATAAATTATTTCACATAGAGATGAAGGATGAACGACCTTTTATATGTGAAAGACTATGATGGATCAGTATTTCTAGTGGAGAAACCAGAAGCAATGTCTGAAGAAAGGTGGAATAATCTTCACCATAAGACATGCAGTACTATCTGTCAGAGGATCGACGATAGTATAGTAAATCATGTTAGTGAAAATACAAATACACGTGTTTTGTGGAGAAAGTTGGAGGATCTTTTTTGAGCAAATACTGACAACAACAAGCTAAACTACATCAACAAGATGATGGGGTTGAAATACGATGAAAGTACAACTGTGGCGGACCATATCAATGATTTCCTCGACACCATGGAATTGTCTGGATTGGGCATAGACTCCGGTGATGAGGTAAATGGCATAATACTCGTAAATACGTTACTAGAATCTTGAGAAATGTTTAGATGTACGGTGATAAATTTAGCCACAGTTATGAGAGTCACATTGGAGATGGCAAACACCAGAATCTTCGAGGAAGAAAAGAGAACGATAATGCAATGGACAACATCAGCCTCAACCTCAGAAGCTTTAGTGACTGAGAAGAATAATAGAAAGGGGAGGAGTAAAAGCCGATGCCCAGGTAGATCAGACAAGAACCGAGGTAAATCAAGAGCAAGAGATATAGAATGCTACCATTGCAAAAAGAAAGGCCATATGAAAAAGAGATTGCTACAAATTGAAGAACGAGCAGTCCAGAGACAACAATAGTAGGGATAATGACTCTAATCAAGAAAGAGTTGCTACTGCCAGAACTGAAAAAACCTCCAAATAATTCCTTATTATCTACGAGGAAAATGTTGTGAATCTTGCCAGTCACGAGACAAGTTGGGCGATAGATAGTGGCGCCTCCATACAAGTCACATCTCGTAGAGACTTCTTTTCATCTTACACACCAAGTGACTACGGTGCTGTAAGGATGTGAAATGACGGTCAGTTCAAAGCCATCGGTATTGGAGACATCTGCCTTGAAACAGACAACGGAACAAGGCTAGTGTTGAAAGGAGTCAAGCACATCCCAGACATCCGGTTAAACCTGATCTCAACAGGCAAGCTGGATGATGAAGGTGTTGGGGTTGACGCAGCGGAGGGCGAAAATGATTTTTAAACATTTTAAATTTTCCCGAGAGAATTAATTAATATCAAATATTTATAATTCACTCAAATAAATTTAAACATATTATTTATTAACATTTAATAACATAATATATTTAATTACACGAGGAATTATTTTACGAAAATATTTTTCGACAAATTTACGCGTAACGGCAAACGATCAAACTGGTTGACCAACCGCCGAGCCGGGTTATCCCGGACATTTGGACAATGTTCGATCAGCCATTGGACTGCTCGAACAGTGTCAATTTCGCTGGGATCACAGTCGGCACGCAACGAAACCGTTTTGACGTAAATTTCACCGTTTTCTCTCATTTTCGCCCCGGAATAATTTCCGGAATTTATCCACCACCCAATACACATCCAAAATCATCCAAACAACATACTTTTTCACAAAAAAATATTTTTTCTTACACAATTAATTCAGATCTGATCCAGTTTTATTTTTGTTCAATTTTCATGCCAAAATTCAATTTATTCACAAAACTAATCCAATTAATTTACACCAAATTTAATCACCACAATACAAAGTCCCAAGAATAATTTTAGGCAACTTTAGAGTGGTAAAATCATTCTAAAATGACAATTTTAATTTTGGAGATTAATTCACTAATTAATCATTTACATATGCTTAAGAAAGAAATATGTCAAAGTTAAAGACATCCAACACCAAGTTTTGTACTCAAAATACATATCCAGGATACATATTCAATTTAAACATGAAACATACATATCTTATACATATTATACATGCTTGAACAAAACTTAAGAAAAATAGAAATTAATAACTTAGTATTACCTTAATATCAAGTCCAATTTCTTTAATTTTTCTTCACTTTGGTGTTAGTTGTTTTCTTTCAACCCTAACCTATTTCTTTTCTTTTTGGTTCTCAACACATGAGAAGTGATGAAAAAACTTGAACCAAATGAAACCATTTCATTTTTATACTAAAACCCATATGGCCGAAAATATTACAATTTTTCAAAAAAAAATTAACAATTTTTGTGACCATGATTTTGACACAATTTGATCTTATCCATAAATGATTTTATTTTGATTTTGTTAATTAAAAAAAAATCCATATGTGAAATACACAAGGTTTGGTAAATCAAAATTTGCCAAATTAACGAATATTCATGTAATATTCTTTAATTAATATAAATCAATTAACAAATTAATTAATTCATTTTATTATTAACAAAATGAAAAAAATAAATACATGTAAAAATATTCCAAGAATATTCTTCCATTGTATTATTATTAATAATTAATTAAAAATTAATTAATTAATTAATAATAATACAACAAGTGTCAAAATCCAATACGTTAATAATGTGTATCTAATCTAAATTATGTATCGTATACAAATACCCATTATTTAATACGTATGTGTAAATTATGAATAATCCAAATTATCTATAATTAATTGCCTAAGTGCTCAACGAGTACACTTTATATTGTGGGACTCTCTAGGTTCAAGTTTATCTGTCATGGAAACCATTTCCATGTCCGTAACTTATCCACTCACAAATTACGAGGACCACAGATAATCGAGTTGAACCATCCAAGTCGAAGTCATTGCATATATATAATCCCTCTGTCATAGGTTATCCGAATTGTTCCGGAGATATAGATTAAACGTCAAATCTCCGCTATGAACAATTCATGTGTCGCGACATAATTATGATTCTTAGCAAATATTCGGAACTCGTTTCCGAATCATACCTCGGCCAAGGATTTAAAACAATCACAAATTGGACACCTAACCCTTACATGGGACTGAAAGATCCTCTTTGGATACATCATATGATATCTTGAGTATCAGTCCATACCCAACGAACAGACGGAGGTCTGATCTAAAAGGATCATTGACGTGACTATCATCAAAGTATGGAGGATATCTCATATATCCACAGTGGTATCACATGTTAAAGGAGCTAATATGCTATTCGACTCGTAAAGATTCATATTGACGTTGGTGTACTATCTATCAGGAATCTTCGAATGAGTCGTTCAGTATTTATCCAATAAATACCTACGTGCCTATATGAGTCTCCCAAGATTAATGGTTTACTGAGATAAACCATTAGAACAATTCTAATATACGACACATACCGGCCTCAGGGGTTATCTAACCGACCAAGTATGTAAACCTTGACTAGGAACAATTTAAGAATAAATCATATTGTGACATTTCTCAGTAAAAATTACTGCGGTTTTGTAATTTTATCACAACAATTCATTCTACGGTCATTTACGCCTTTACCATAAATAAGATTATATTAATGAAAATTACTTAATTTTATTTAATGATAAAATATAATGTACATCGTATTTACAATAAATACCATTAAATTTGACGTGTCGAGCACCAACTCCAACATTTTTTTCCACTTGCTCTAGTGCCAAATTTGATGGTATCGAATACCCATAGCCTCTACATGTCTATCATATAGTCTCGGAGGCAAGACCTTCGTAAACGAGTCTCCTATGTTGTCCTCTCCAGATATCTTACATATGGCAACATCTCATCGAACGATTATCTCACGAATAATATGATACTTCATTTCCACATGTTTTGATTTCCGACTCTGGGTTCTTTTGCTTCTGCAATAGTACCATTGTTATCACAGAACATTGGGATCGAATCCTCGATGCTTGGGACAACTCCCAAATCAGTGATAAATTTTCTAATCGATACAGCTTCTTTTACAGCATCTGATGTATATTTCACCTCAGTGGTGGAATCAGTTGTTGATCATTGTTTGGAACACTTCCAACTGACTGCATTATTATTAAGAGTAAATACAAAACCTGAGATAGACTTTCTATCATTAAGATCTGACTGAAAGTCAGAATCTGTATATCCTCTTATCTGTAAATCATATTCTCCATAAATAAGAAACTTTTCCTTAGTGCCTTTTAGATACTTTAAGATATGTTTAACGGTCATCCAATGGTCGTTACCTGGACTTGACTGATATCTGCTAGTAACACTTAGTGCATGGCTAATATTAGGTCTCGTACATAACATGACATACATGATGCTTCTTAAGCATGATGCATAACGTTGGCTAGACATTCTAGCATTTTAATCTTCCGTTTGAGGACACATCTTCTTCGAAATATGAATGCCATATCGAAAAAGTATATTAGCAACTTTACAGTTGCTAAAGTTGTACCTTTCTAAGATCTTATTTATGTACGTAGATTTGGATAACCCAATAAGCATCATTTCTCTATCTCTATAGAGTTTTATACCAAGTATATAGGAAGCTTCACCCAAGTCTTTCATGGAGAAGTTTTTACAGAGGTATGCTTTAACACCCTGTATCATTCCAAGATCATTTCCAATGATCAGGATGTCGACAACATAAAGCACTAAGAACACGATCATACTCCCACTAACCTTCTTATAAACACAAGGTTCTTTTTCATTTTTGAGAAAACTAGACAATCTGATTACCTCATCAAAACGAAGATTCCAACTCCGCAAAGATTGTTTAAGTCCATAAATGGACTTATTAAGCTTGCATACCATGCCAGAATTTTGGCTGGAGAAAAAACCCTCCGACTGTTCCATATAGATTTCTTCATCAAGAAATCCATTAAGAAAACCCATTTTGACATCCATTTGCTAAATATCATAATCATGGTAAGCAGCGATAACTAATAGAATCCTAATAGACTTTAGCATCACTACCGGTGAAAAGGTTTCATCATAGTCCACACCTAGCCTTTGAGTGTAACCTTTAGCAACCAGTCGGGCTTTGAAGGTTTCAACCTTCCCATTAGGCTCGTGCTTCCTTTTGTAAACCCATTTACAACCTATGGGAACAATTCCCTTAGGAAGCGGAACCAAGTCCCAAACTTGATTCTGATGCATAGAGTATATTTCAAAATTCATGGCTTCATACTATTTAATGATATCAATGTCTAACATTGCTTCTCTATAGGTATATGGATCAGTCTCATCCACGAGAAGCACATCGAGACTTTTATCTTGTATTAAATACAAGCGCTCAGGAGGTCTCGATATCCTAGTAGACCTACGGAGAGTGGAACTAGAAGGTTATGTTTCTGTCTGAACGTGTGAGTCCTCTATCGGTCTCTCATCTATAGATTGGACTTCATCAAGTTCAACCCTTCTATGATTACCACCTTATGCCAAGAATTCTTCTTCAAGAAATCTGGCAAAACGAGCTACGAACATATTTCGATGCTCGGGTTCATAGAATTGATATCCTTTGGAATTCAAAGGATATCCAACAAACCAAAATTTTCACCCTCGAGGTAAAAGTTTATCCTGCTGCGTCACTCTGACGTATGCAGGACAGTCCCAAACCCTAATATAATTAAGGTTCGGTTTCCTACCAACTCATATCTCATATGGAGTTATGGGAACAACTTTAGAATGAACCCTATTCAACAGATGTATAGCAGTTAGAAGAGCATACCCCCACAAAAAGTAAGGTAGATCTGTGAAACTCAACATAGATCGGACCATATCCAATAAAGTCTGATTTCTCTTTTCAGATACTCCATTGTGCTGTGGAGTACTTAGAGGAGTATATTGAGCGACAATCCCATTCTCTTTAAAACACTCGATGAATTCACTATTCATATATTCACTGCCTCGATCCGATCGAAGACATTTGAAGAATTTACCAATTTGTTTTTCTACTTCATTTCGAAATTCTTTGAACTTTTTAAAGGTTTCCGATTTATGTTTTATCAAACAAACATAACCATATCGTGACAAATCATCGGTAAATATTACGAAATAAGAAAAACTACTATGAGCAGTGTGACTTATGGGACCACATACATCACTATGTACGAGCTCTAATAAGTCAATGGCTCGATGTCCAACACCAGTAAATGAGGCTTTGGTCATTTTATCCTGAATACAAGATTCGCAAGTTTGAAAAGATTGTATGGTTAGATTCTCAATCAGACCATTCTTAACTAACTGGATTAGGCGTTGTACACCTATGTAATCTAACCACATATGCCACAATTCAGTATCAGTTATTTCAGATCTTTTACGTTTATTATCCCCAATTTCATAAACATCTCTAATGAAATGCAAAATATAATGAACTTGCGAATTTGAACATTTATGTAACAAAACATCATTCATATCATATATATACATAGATCGATTCTTAATATGTACATGATATCCTTTTGTATTTAATACAGACAAGGGGATAATATTAGCTATATAACTAGGCACAAAAACATAATCTGTCAAAATGATGCTGCCTCTAGATAGACGAATCTCATATTCGCCAACGGCTGCTGCAGATAAGGAATTTCCATTTCCAAAACAAAGTCGCATCTCGTCTGGATTCAGCATTCTACTGACCTTCAGCCCCTGCAATGAATTGTAGATGTGAGTGGGACTAGCAGAATCTAAAACCCATCTAGAACCAATGGCTTCACAAGCCAAAGAGATATCAATGATAGGGAAAATAAACATACCTGATGCGGAGACATACCTGATGCGGAGGCTCTCTCCCGTCTGACGGAAGCTATGTAATCTGGATAATTGCCCCTCCAATGTCCAATCTTGCCACAGTGGTGGCATTTGTCCTTAGCTACTTTTTTCTACTTTGACTTGCCTGAATTTTCAACTTTTCCTTTCGGAGAAACACCGTAGCCAGTCTTCTTTGCCTTTTTCTTCTTGCCCGATCTCATAGATTGAGAAGAAGAAGAAGAAGAAGAAGAAGAAGAAGAAGAAGAACTAGGCTAAGAGAACTTTGAGGTGAGTGTTGACACACCCTTCTTGATTTCCTCCTCAGCAGTCTGAAGCATCTTATGTAACTAACTGTAGGAACAGTGAATTCCATGCATGTTGAAGTTCATAATGAACTGGGAATATGCTGGTGGGAGTGAGCCAATAATCAAATTCCTGCCAAGTCTCATTCAGCTGAAAGTCAAACTTTCGGAGCTGCTCCATGAGGTCCATCATGTGTAGGACATGACATGTGGCCTCACGGGCTTGCCATCAGCCAAACGAGTGTGGAACAATTCCACGGAGATTCTGTACACCAAGTTTTACTTCTAGTTTAGAAAAAGCTCCCGAAGTTGAGTTATTATGATATAGGAGTCAGACATATCAACATATTGCCTCTTTAGATCAGAAGACATATAACAGAGAATGAGTGAATTGACTATCAAATCATCATCTTTCCATTTCTCAAATACCTCTCTCTTTTCAGGTAATGACTCTGGTGCAATATCTATCGGCACTGGATTATCCAGCACATAACCCAACTTCTTGGACCTTAAGACAATATTAAAATCCAATTCCCATTCACTAAAGTTCTCAGGACTAGTCAATTTGTTCGTATCTAGGACACGAGCAAATGGATTAGCGAAAGTAGTAGCTGCCATCACAAACTTTACAAAAGAAACAGAAGTTAGCAGATAAAAGTAATTTCATCAATATCACAAAACATCCAACATATCATGGATTTTAATATAAGGATCCCTCCCACTAATTTACGTAAATTGATAATCCCAAATAAAATATGAGAATTCAATAATTAAATTAAATTCTATAACAGGAAGTAGACCTCACAAATACATTTGAACACATAGCTTTGGCATATTGTGTCCAAATATATTTGAAAGTAGGTAACAATTACCAATCACATCTAATGTGACTCTTTAAATAGCTCCTGAACCGTTTCCGATCCTCACTGCTTTGGCATCTATTGGATGAGACATATTCAAGGCAATACTCGTCAATGTACATATCCAAGGTAGTAATGCATCACCTCACTGCTTTGGCATCTATTGGTATGCACGTTCGCTCGAATTTGTTTCTTATCAAATAAGTTTTACCGGTATAAATAAATTTTCGTTAATCATAGTCGCACTGCTTTGACAGACACAACCACGATATCAAGAAAAATATTTATATCTGTATTGACGAGACGGACCCATTAGCGTACAATACACTCACAAAACAAAATGCCTTATTAAAGGGATTTTACAAAAAAAAAACTATCGAACAGTTATTTCGGATATAGGATCACACGCTCTGATACCATTTTGTTGGGTTGACGCAGCGGAAGCTCGCGGCGGAGGGCGAAAATGGTTTTTAAACATTTTAAATTTCCCGAATGAAATAATGAATATCAAATATTTATTATTTATTAACATTTAATAACATAATATATTTTGTTACACGACGAATTATTTTACGAAAATATTTTTCGATAAATCTACGAGGAATGGGCAAACGATCAAACTGGTTGACCAACCACCGAGCCGGGTCATCCCGGATATTTGGGCAGTGTTTGGTCAGCCCTTGGGATGCTCGAAGAGTGCGTAGTTCTCTGGGATCACAGCTAGCACACAACGAACCCATTTTGACGTGAATTTCACCGTTTTCTCGTATTTTCGCCCCGGAACAATTTCCGGAATTTATCCACCACCAAATACATATCCAAAATCATCCAAACAACTTACTTTTTCACAAAAAAAAATATTCTGTTTTACACAATAAAATCATATCTGATCCAGTTTTATTTTTTTCCAATTTTCATGCGAAAATTCAATTTATTCACAAAACTAATCCAATTAATTTACACAAATTTAATCACCATAATACAAAGTCCCAAGAATAATTATAGGCAACCTTAGAGTGGTAAAATCACTCTATAATGACAATTTTAATTTTGGAGATTAATTCACTAATTAATCATTTAACATGCTTAAGAAAGAAATATGTCAAAGTTAAAAATATCCAAAACCAAATTTTGTACACTAAATACATATCCAAGATACATATTCAATTGAAACATGCAACATACATATCTTATACATATTATCCATGCTTGAACAAAACTTAGGAAAAATAGAAATTAGGAACTTAGTATTACCTTAATATCAACTCCAATTTCTTCAATTTTTTTTACTTCACTTTGGTGTTAGTTGTTTTCTTTCAACCATAACCTATTTCTTTTCTTTTTGGTTCTCAACACATGTGAAGTGATGAAAAAACTTGAACCAAATGAAACCATTTCATTTTTATAATAAAACCCATATGGCTGAAAATATTAACAAATTTTCAACAAAAAATTAATAATTTTGTGGCCATGATTTTGACACAATTTGATCTTATCCATAAATGATTTTATTTTGATTTTGTTGATTAAATAAAAAAATCCATGTGAAAAATACACATGGTTTGGAAAATCGAAATTTGCCAAAATTAAAGAATATTCATGTAATATTCTTTAATTAATATAAATCAATTAATAAATTAATTAATTCATTTTATTATTAACAAAATGAAAAAATAAATACCTGGAAAAATATTCCAAGAATATTCTTGCATTTTATTATTATTAAAAATTAATTAACAATTAATTAATTAATTAATAATAATAAAACAAGTGTCAAAATCCAATAGGTTAATAATGTGTATCTAATCTAAATTATGTATCGTATACAAATACACATTATTTAATACGCATGTGTAAATTATGAATAATCCGAATTATCCATAATTAATTGCTCAAGTGCTTAACGAGT
Organism: Zanthoxylum bungeanum; assembly: GCA_019454045.1. Lineage (NCBI taxonomy): Eukaryota > Viridiplantae > Streptophyta > Magnoliopsida > Sapindales > Rutaceae > Zanthoxylum > Zanthoxylum bungeanum. The sequence continues at coordinate 45,218 of SKCR01020788.1, forward strand.
ACACTTTATATTATGAGACTCTTTAGGTTCAAGTTTATTTATCACGGAAACCATTTACATGTCTGTAACTTGTCCACTCATAAATTACGAGGACCACAGATAATCGAGTTGAACCATTCAAGTCGAAGTCATCGCATATATATAATCCATTTGTCATAGGTTATCCAAATTATTCTGGAGCTATAGATTAAACGTCAAATCTCCGCTATGAACAATTCATGTGTCGCGACATAATTACGATTCTTAGTAAATATTCGGAACTCGTTTCTGAATTATACCTCGGCCAAAGATTTCAAACAATCACAAATTGGACATCTAAATCCCGTACAAGGGACTGATAGATCTTCTCTGTATGCATCATAGGATATCATGAGTATCAGTCCATATGCAACGAACATGCAGAGGTCTGATCTAAAAGGATCACTGACGTGACTGTCATCAAAGTATGGAGAATATCTCACATATCTACAGTGGTATATCAAGTCAAATGAGCTAATATGCTATTCGACTAGTAAAGATTCCTATTGACGTTGTTGTACCATCTGTCAGGAATCTTCGAATGAGTCGTTTAGTATTTATCCAATAAATACCTACGTGCTTATATGAGTCTCCCAAGACTCGCGGTTTACTGAGATAAACCATTAGAACAATTCTAATAAATGATGCGTACTGGTCTCACGGTTTTACTAACCGACCAAGTATGTAAACCTTGACTATGAACAATTTAAAAATGAATCATATTGTGACATTACTCAGTAACAATTGCGGCGGTTTTGTAATTATGTCACAACTATTCATTCTACGGTCATTTACTCCTTTACCATATATAAAATTATATTGATGAAAATTACTTAATTTTATTCATAATAAAATAGAATGTACATCGTATTTATAATAAATACAATTAAATTTGGCGCGCCGAGCACCAACTTCAATAGAAGGCTTATGCAGCACCTTTAGTAACAGCACATGGAAGCTCACTAAAGGATCAATAGTGATGGCACGAGGTAAGAAAGATTCAACACTATATTTGATGCATGCTAAACTTTCCAATAGTAGCATAAATACGGTCAATAGTAATGAGGCGGCCGAGCTATGGCATAAAAATCTCGATCATATGAGTCAAATGGGATGGAAGTACTACGTCGAAGGAATGTTCTTCTCGGGTTGAAGAACTCACACTTACAGAAGTGTGAACACTGCATGACTGAAAAGCAGAACAGGGTATCCTTTTAGAGCTCTCCGCCTCAACGAAAACCGTAGGTACTTAATCTAATACATTTAGATGTATGTGGTCTGATGCAGACAAGAACACTTGGTAGGTCACTTTATTTTGTGATGTTTATAGATGATCATTCAAGCAAGATATGAGTATACACATTGAAGACGAAAGATCAAGTGTTGAGAGTGTTCAAGAAGTTCCATGCCCTGATAGAGAGAGAAATCGACAAGAAACTGAAATGCATCAGAACAGACAATGGTGGAGAGTACAGAGGTCTGTTTGATCAGTACTACAAGATGCAAGGAATCCGACATCAAACGACAGCTCCTAAGACACCTCAGCTGAATGGCCTAGCTAAGGGAATGAACAGAACCTTGTGCGAAAATGTCAGAAGCTTTCTCTCATAAGCCATGCTACTGAAGAAATTTTGAGAGGATGCACTCAACACAACCGTACATGTTTTGAGCATGTCCCCAACATTCGCACTAAAAGGTAAAGTTCTTAATCAAGTCCGGACAGGAAGAGTAGTGTCATATGAACACTTACATGTCTTTGAGTGCAAAGCATTTGTGCACATCTCAAAGGATGAGAGATCCAAACTTGATGCAAAGATGCAACAATGTGTCTTTATTGACTATGGTCTGGATGATTTCGGCTACAAACTGTATGATCCTATTGAGAAGAAGATTCTCAGAAGCCGAGATGTTGTCTTCGTTGAAGATCATACTATAGAAGATATCAAAAAGAAGATAAATACAATACCCCAGCAATACAGAAATATTGATCTGAATCCAGAACCTCATACACCAATGCCAGTACATGTTGAAGATGAGGTTCCCAATCATGAGGGTACATGTGTTGAAGCTCACAGAGATGATGATCATGATCAACCACCAGTACCAGAAGCTACACCAATAGTTCCACAGAGAAGGTCTGACAGAGAAAGGCGACCTTCAACGAAATACTCTGCATATGAGTATGTGTTGTTTACTGACGAGAGAGAATCCGAGAGCTACAAGAAGGCTGTGAAAACAGAGAACAAAGAAAAGCGAGAGGAAACCATGCAAGATGAGATGAAATCTTTGCATGACAATCACATTTTTGAGTTGGTGAAATTATCAAAAGGCAAACGGGCTTTAAAGAACAAATGGGTGTACAGAGTTAAGCAACATAATCACACTTCACAACCCCGGTACAAAGCCAGATTAGTTGTCAAGTGATTCCATCAGAGGAAAGGCATTGACTTTGATGAAATCTTTTCTCAAGTTGTGAAGATGTCATCCATTAGAGTGTCGCTCAGCTTAGCAGCAAGCCTCGACTTGGAGATCTAGCAGATGGATGTCAATACCCCATTTCTTCATGGGGATCTGGAAGAAGAAATTTATATGGAGCAACCAGAAGACTTCAGAGTCAAATGAAAAGAGAATTATGTGTGCAGACTCAAGAAAAGCCTTTATGGTTTGAAACAGACACCGATACAATGGTACGTAAAGTTTGAGTCAGTTATGGAGGAGTAAGGATACATGAAGACTATTTTAGACCATTGTGTTTTCGTTCAGAAATTTTTATGACGATGACTTTATCATCTTACTATTGTATGTAAATGATATGTTGATAGTTGGCCAGAATCAATCGAGGATTGATGATTTGAAGTAGCAACTAAGTAAGTCTTTTGAGATGAAAGACTTATGGCCAACAAAACCGATTATTGGCATCAGGATCGGTTGTGATCGGAAAGCTAAGAAATTATATTTGTCACTAGAGGAATACATCGAGAAGGTACTTCAGCGATTTCAGATGGAGAAGGCTAAAGCGGTTAGCACTCCTCTTGTTACCCACTTTAGATTGAGTACGCAACAGAGTCCCCATTTACTGAGATAGAGAATGAGGAAATGAAACATGTTCCATACACCTCAGCAGTGGGAAGTCTCATGTATGTCATGGAGTGCACAAGGCCGACCTAACACACGCAGTTGGATTGGTCAGCCGGTTTATGTCAAACCCAGGAAAAGAACATTGGAATATTGTCAAATGGATAATGCGGTATCTTCGAGGCACATTCAAAATGAGACTATGTTTTGGAAGCAACAAGCCAATGGTAATGGGCTACACCAATTCAAATATGGCAGGTGATGTGGATACTCGTAAGTCTACTTCGGGATATCTAATTACTCTCTCAGGGGAAGATGTGGCATGGTAGTCAAGGTTGCAGAGATATGTTGCACTTTCTACAACAGAGGCAGAATTCATTACAATAACAGAAGCTTGCAAGGAATTACCGTGGATGAAGACATTTGTCTAGGAATTGGGTTTCAAGCAGGAGAAATACACTTAGTACTGTGATAGCCAGAGTGCTATCTACCTTAGTAAAAATTCTACTTTTCACTCGAGGTCAAAACACATCGATGTAAGGTATCACTGGATACGAGACGTCCTGAGTTCAAAGCTGTTAGAACTCATAAAGATTCATACTGATGATAATGGTGCCGATATATTCACAAAAGTTTTACCGAATGAGAAGCTTGAAATCCGTTTCGTGCCATAGCCGAGATGATAAAACTCTCCATATACTCAAAGTATGGAGATACAGAGAACTACGATTGACTTGATCCCAACTCAAGGTACGTAGGCAGTCATACAGATGCAGCCAGAGGTGGATCCTTTTAAAGATCCGGTTTGGGTGATTGATGGTCGGCTCAGATTTTAGGGCAAATCTTCACCGAGGGGAAGATTTGTTGGAGTCCAGCATGCATAACAGCATGCAAATACATAACAGCTGCAAATTCCAACTGCATGAAGTTGGCAACACGTTTTGCCAACTACCACACACACACTCCTGAGATGACCCAAGTAACACACCTTTAATCACATTATGCACATAAATTGATAGTAACAAATTAAGGCTCAGGCTACATAAATTTTTGTGCCTTATTATTACTGTTAATTTGATATATCAATAAACAGGAGGAGCTCTATATGAAACTGGAATTGGCAGGGAAAAAAACATTTTCCTCACTCCCTCTGCTTGATGATGGGAAAAAAGAATCTCTGAAGCACCCTGCAAAAATATGATTATTTTTTTTTGCCATAAGTTGAAATAATTTGAATTATAATTTTATTCATTAATGGTTTAACAGATCCTGCGATCATGTGTTCGAATTCAGGGAGTATGTTTTTTTTATAAGAGTTTAGGATTTTATCTGCTCCACTAAAACCCGTAATGAACGATTTACAGTAGAGTTTCCAACGATTTTTAAAAAAAAAACTAACAGACCCTGCTGATAGCTGAAGTCTTGAAAAATTATATAAGCTGGAGTGATACAAAAGCTTATACCCTGCTGATCTTTGCACGCTATGAATCGCCAAGGCCCCACGGTGGGCGCCAAATTGTGGACGCTGGTTTTCGCCCGAGGTCCACAATTGAGAATTTGTAGTTGGGGGCGTTAGCGATCCTGCAAAACAAAGGTAGAGCGAGCGAGAGTACTGCCCACCGGTGTGGTGGGTGCCGAGGGCACTCCGACGCTCAAGTCAGTGATGAAAACGAGCTGTAAGTAATGAAAAAGCAAGGCTATAGATTACCTTGATACCCGTGTACTGCCGTGAGAGCGGTAGATATGAGATACCGAGAGCTATGGAGAGAATATGGTTGAGTTATGAGAGTTCCTCCCCTTGTCTTGGTGATTGCTGCTCTTTATCTACACACCATTGGGAGGCGTGTTTATTTAATGCACTTGATTGCTCGTCCGTTTGGTGTTGGTAACGACCATTTTTATGAGGGGTAATTATGTTCGCCCATTGGAGGTGGGAAACGGCTGGGTCATAAGTGGTGTTTATGTATCCGAGTGTTACATGGGTTAACGTATGGTGGGTCATTGGATTTGTACTGGTATGGGCCTGCGAATCTTTGGGCCCATATACACTAAATCCGGGCCTCCTAAGAGAGTGAATCTGTGATGGTAGCTTGGGCCTGAAATAAAAGGTCGAAATTGCCCTTGGGCTAAATTTGGCCCGTACAGCGTATTTATCTGTCTTTTGCTAAATTTGATTTTGGTTCCCCTGTAACCAAACAAATTCACTATTGAGGGAGGATTGTCTCGGGAGTAATATTCCCATATTGCCCTGATACCAAAATCAGCCGTCAATAGAATAATAATAATATAAGAACAACAATAACAACAACTTTAAAATAGAAATGATATTTTCGCAATGCATACAACGCTTGCAAAACTATATGTATTTAGAAAAAAAAAATAGTCTATTTTTATTTTTTATGTTTTTCCAAATAAAATTTTTAAAAAATAAATAAATAATATCTTCCCAAAATTCGAATTCAGAGACGAGTTAAATTAAAGTACTTGAAAATCATTTGATCATATTCTTGAGAGATTTTCCAAATACACATGGTTGTACATATCTGATATACACACACATACATATATAATAACTTTATAATAATGCATCCTTCATTAAAAGAGTACTGTATGTATTTATTTCGTTCTCCTCTCCTCCATGGCCATCATGATCCAATTCATGCTTCAAGAGGAAAAAGGCGAATAGGAAGACTCTTTTTACTCTTTATGTTTTTCCAAATACACATAATTATATAAAATATCGTTCACACATCATTATTGATATGTGTATATATAATTTTATAATAATGGATCCCTCATTAGAAGATTACGTGAATGTATATATCTCTTTTCCTCTTTTCTCCGCTATTCCATGATCATGATGATCCAATTTATGGTTTATGAGGAAAAAGGCGAATGGGAAGACCCTTTTCAGGCCTGGGCATGGGATCCATTATAATATTTTCGATGGGAAGAATTTTCTCCCATTTGAATCTCTTGACCAAATTGTGGATGAAAACAAGTAGCTCCACTCTCGCATACTCTTTTCCAGGGCACATTCTAGGACCTCCACCAAATGGAACAAATGTGTACGGCGCTGGACCCTTCCCTTCAAATCTACTTGGATCAAATTTCTCTGGTTCCGGGAAACTTTCAGGATTTTTGTGGGTTGCGTTTGTACTCCAAAATAACTGCACACTCCCAAAAAAAATTAGTTCTAGGACCTATGTATGTGTGGTGAAAATTCTCAGGAAAATACGGCAAATATAATGAATTTGATGAAGAAAATAGAAACAATCACATAAAGTACACAATGATCTATGTGATTCGGCTTTTAATGTACGTTCACGGACGAAGACAAAACGCAAGAATAATATTTCTCAATCCAAAACTCCAATACACCCAAATCTCACTTAAGAACTCTTTAACTCACAATAGCAATAATGATGTCTCTTAACTCGTTGTCACTGGAAGTTTTCACTCTTCATTCATTGGAAGGCAGCGTACTCTCCTCTGCACACCAAGCTTTTAAATTTGCCTCCATTTTAATTTTCAACAAACAATTAACCAGTAACTTGACTTTTGAGCATTTGAATTTATTTCCACCAAATGGCCCATAATTACATATTTCGGTGGCTACTATTTTAGACTTTTGAACAGTGGCTTGCATGTTTTGATTGCTACTTCACTTGCGATCAAGCCACCATTTCCACACCATATAATAACCATGTATTTAGGTCCGATGTTGATTTAAGCTCGATTAAGCTTTTAATTTAGAGACGGTCTTGATTTTTGCGGTATCCTACACGGATTTTTAAAATATGTGGCCGGAGATACCCTATCGATAAAAGATTTTATTTTATTTTTTTTAATTTTATTACAATAAGTATTAACTTTTCTTAAATTTGGGGTTCCTAATTTTGTCTTAAATTTTGAAGCTCAAACCGGCCATCTCTATGGACGGTCTCTAGAACCACCTTTTCATATATTATTTATTTCATTTGAATCTATAATAAAATATTATTAAGATTAAGTTAAATGTACAATTTTTATATTTTACTTAACATCAATGCAGCATGGAATCCAAGTCCAATCAAAATTATTTAACAACTTATGAAAGAAAAAAAGGTTAAAATATAGTATTAAGGATGCTTACTTTCCAACCCTTCAAAATGGTGAAGCCATTGAAACTGAAGTCGGTGATGGCTTCCCTGAAAGAACCTGGGACCGGCGGCACCATTCTCATCACTTCACAAGCCACATTCCAAGAATATTTCATCTTTTGGATGTCATCCCAATTCAACAACTCACCCATGGCTTTTGATTTTGCAATCTCCATTTGTTCTACGTATTAAAGACAAACAAAACCAGTTAATTGATTAAGAAGAAATTTCGCACACCTTATTATGAGCAACTGTACACGGATGAACAATTATGTAACCTTATGAGATTACTATTAAAATCGTGGATTAATGATATGGAGTGATATGGTCATATCGCTCATATTGAGACTAGGGATAGTAAAAAAATTCAGGCCCTACCCAGCTTTTTGGGCTTATGCCTTACACGACACACACCATCTTTGTTAAGTATACTCCATTTTTTTATTGAAAATCCCTATCGATCATAATATATACACAATTTTTGTACTATGCACATCCATTAGGGATGGCAATTTACTAAAACGGGCCCAGACTTGAGCCAGACCGGAAAAAATACTAACATTTAAAATATTTTACCACTCAAAAGAAGTTAATTTTTTTTTTTTTGTGATCTTTTGGATTGACCCTAAAAAATGTAGTTAAAATGTATATATGTAGAAATGAAAATGGATGTATTTAAAAGTAATAATTTATAATATTTATAATCAGACCTTCGGACTTTTCTTATCACCTGGTCTTAAACCTAACTCGTTTACCGCTCGACCCTTAATTTTGCCATCCCAAACACCCATTGTATATATTAAACACATTCCAATTTTTTTAAACAGCATAAATCATAACTAGTTCAAAAAAAAGAGTCGGGCTTTTTTCGTATTAGGGTTTCATTAAGCACCTCATGGGTTTAAAAACAAAATATTAACAGCAAGAGGAAAGAAAAGAGTTAATACCCTTGTAAACTGTGTCATAGATATGGGGGAGCTCGGCAAGATACTTGACAATGAAGGTACAAACAGCACGACTAGTATCATGTCCACCAATTAACAACCCAAGAATCTTATCAGTAATATCCAATTCATTCATATAATTACCATTTTCATCACTTGTCATCAACATATGTGACAATATATATATCTTGTGTAGGCGATGCCTTTCCCTCAGCAAGATCAATTTTCCTCTGCTTAATGATCTTCAGAATTTCCTTCCGGATGAAACTCGATGCCTTTATTGCCCTGTTGAATGCTGTTCCAGGAAAATCAATGGGGACTGAGAAGACCCCGGCAGCCAAAAGTTTAAAAGGATCCGCAAATCTTGCAACATGATTCGGATCATCAATGCTCAGGAATATACGACAAGCTAACAAGAAAGTGAATTTCTCCGCAAGAGAGTTCACAATTACTTCATCCTTGTGTTCCCAATAATCAACAAAATGTCTTTGAGCTACCTCATCCATAATACCAATATATATCTGTAAAGCTTCAGGTTTCAAGAATTGGGGAAGCAGCATACGCAATTTTTTGGCTTCATATTTAGAAGAGGTTTTTGAAGAATATGGAAAAAATTTGTAGACAGAATCAGGCCACCAGGAAGTGACAAGTTTATTTTCATTAGAGAACAAGAACTTGTTGCCAGTGGCACCGGAAAGGACTGCGGTTGGCTCGCCAAGAAGGCTAGTTTTGAAAATTTGGGAGGAATATTTTGCCTTCCGATCGAAGAAAAATTTTTCTGGGTGCCCTTTGAATCCGGCTGAGGAGAATTGGAAGCTTTCGCCTATAATGGGAAGGCCGATGCTGCCTGGAGGAACATTGGGGTGAGAAAATTTGGACTTGTGATTGTAAAAGATGATGAAGAAAAAGAGAGTGATGAAGGAAACAAAGAGGAGGAGAAGTGTAAGGTAGAAATGTTCCATGATTTTGGTGCGAGTCCAGTTGAATATTGTGAAGGATTTATAATAGTTTGTATTTGAATTCGAGTAATAATAAAGAATAATGTTTAATATTTATAAGCCCCTAAGGGAAGTGTTTAGTTCGAGTCTAAATAGTATATTTTTTATAAGTGTATGATACAGTCGTGATTTTACTTATTTCGTTTAAATCAGAATTATGTGATTTTGATTTAAAAAATAAAAATAAAAGTGATATGTCTCATCTTTATACAGTCTTCTTTAAGAATATAACAATTTTTCCTATAAAAAAAAATATTTGGGATTTGATTATCAAATAGTTTTGTTTGATTATCCAATCCGAATTCGAAACTTAAGAAAGATAAAGAGATAAAAATTGATTTCGACTTTGCCACTCAACTTCTGAAAAAATACAAATTTTGGCAAGTGGTTATTGGTTTCATTCAAATTTGATCGGAAGATGATTATAACCATTTCATTTATTATTATTTTTTAGAAAGAATGACATTTTGGTCCTCCTTAAAAATTATATTTTACCATTTGGGTCCTTAATAAATTTTGAAAACCTCGTTGCATTAAAAACCTGATGTCAGTATAATACTAAAAATACACATTATTAAAGAGTAAAGGTGATCTTTTAGCAAATATATTTAATTTTCATTATCAGAAATCTCATATAATTAATTTATATGAAGATATGACAATTGTTTTTCAACAGTATGCTTTTCTTTCAATGTAATATCGAAAATAAAATGACGATCGAGGTATTAATAAGTAATAATTTACCAAAATCTTAAATAGTAAAAATAGATTATAAGAGTGAAGAAAGCCTCATTTTCTTTTTTATATGAACAAGTTTAATGAACCCATGTTAGGTGTCCAATTTTAGGGGCGTGTTATGAATGTTGGTAGGATACTTAGAGAAATCTTAAATTTGTTAATAGGGTGATTAGAGAAACATTGTATCTCCATGAAACAACCGAAATTGTAACCTAATCTCTTCCATCTTTAAATTATCACAAGAATTATTTAAATAGAAGTTGAAATTGGTAAGGGATTGTTAGGCGGACATGTTGTAATTCACTTTTTAATATGTATAATTCAAGTAAATTAATAAATAATAAACATGCAAAATTAGAATTAATACATACTTAAAGATTTAGAAAAACCTGTAAAATATTCTGTAGAAGATGTATATTATATCAAGCCGAGTTTTTACTTTATCCTTAAGAATTTATTAGTCACGTCTCGATGCACTCCGGATCTTATGGCTAATGTTCTCTCATGATTCTTGGTGACTTCTTGATTTATGGGGACTCCTTGAATCAAGAATACGAATTAGGAACAATGGTAGAAACTCTCTTTTTAGATTTTTAACAATTAATTTTTTTTTTCCAATTGAATAACTCTAAGGGTTCCATTTATATAAATATAGGGATGTCATTGAAGAGATCTTTTTAGACTTAAGGATGTAATTTTTTAAAGGGTTATAACTCTTCAATGTATTTTTACAATTCAAATGATTATTTTTTGCACGAATTCTTTAAATTTTCAAGCACGCATTTGAAGATGGGTTCCGCCTATCATCTTCAGACGGATGGACAATCGGAAGTGGTGAACTGTTATATTAAACAATATCTTCAGTCTTTTTTTTTTTTTTTTTTTTTTGCCAACAGCCGTAAAAGTGGCATTCTTTTCTTCTATGGGGGGAATTCCAGTACAACACATCCTATCACATTTCCAAGCTCTGTATGGAAGACCACCACCAAAAATTCCTCACTATTAAGAAGGCCATTGTCCAGTACATAAAGTGGACCAAAACCTTGCTTCTAGGGATGCCTTGTTACGACAGCTCAAAGATAATTTGCATGCAGCGAAGAATCGAATGAAACAAATGGCAGATTCTAAACGGCGGGACATAGAATACCAAGTGGGAGACTTGGTATTTCTGAAACTTCATCCCTACCACCAAAAATCAATTTTTAAACGAGCCTCTCAAAAGCTTGTCAGCCGATTCTATGGCCTATATCGGATTGAGGAAAAAGTTGGGAAGGTTGCTTATAAACTTCAACTCCCCTCTGGTTCTCGCATTCACCCAATTTTTCATGTCTCCTTACTAAAAAAAGCTAGGAGAATGCCTCATGCCTAATACAGAGTTGCCGCATCTTGCACCAGATGGTGATCTGGTCATAAAATCCGAGGCCGTATTGGACACACGGTGGGTTAAGAAATGATTAAAATTTATTGAAGAAAGTCTAATCAAATGGATGAGTTTGCTTTGAAAATTTGGAAATTATGTTCCCATTACATTCTGATCCCTTATAGGAGGGTAACTGTAGTAAATTTCCTAAATATGCTTATAAGAGTTTATATATGAAATGAAAGGATGTAATTCTTAAGTGAAATCTTTGGGTTTAATGGGAAAGGTATGTCCTTTAAAGGGAAAGAACATATCGTTTAGGAATTGTCTTATTTGATATAAGGGTATATTTTCAATGGTAACCCTCCATGTTTATAAATAAGACATTGGATTCCTATTGCTACTCACTAAATTTTTCATATAATTTCTCTGAGAAGTCTTGCATATTAGGAGGTCTTGAGTTTCACAATCAAGAGAGTTTCCACCATTCCTCCTTGTTCATGTTCTTGTGGAAGGAGTGCCCCTTCTCAAGAAGAATCCAAGTAATCATGGGAGAACATTAGCCACAAACTATTATGAGAGAACGTTAGCCACAAACTATCCTTAGAGCACCGTGGTAGGGCTAATAAGTTCTTAAGGACGGAGGCAACTAGACTTGGACTCCAAGTTTCGTCATTTTTTTCATTTTCTAGGTTTTCTCTAAGTTTTAGGGTTTTTGCTTAATATTGACATGATAGTAGATAATTTATTTGAAGCATGTTAATTTTGTTTGATAGCACTTAATATACAACGGTAACATTTTGGAGAGAGTTGGTGGAACTGTGGTTTCTGAGGACATCTAATGCTTCGCAGGTTTCGAATTGGATGGGGATTCTTCCGATCATTATGACTTGGCGGTTGTGGGGATTGAGGTGTAAACCGCGAATGGAAGGAAAGATAGAGAATGTCTCGGAGGTTTGGAGATCAATATGGAGCAGCCTTTTTTTAGCTAGCTCTAGGTTGAGCAGGTGCGGTTCGGGGTCAGCAAATTGATGAGGTTGTGCTTCATTCCCTAGATATTATGGTTATGTCTGCTCGTCCATAGCGCATATCTATTGTTAAGTGATGGTTGCCCAATCCTGGATGGGTCAAGCTTAATGTTGATGGGAGTAGCTGCAGTAATCCTAGGATGCCGTTACAAGGGTGGTCTAATCCATACCTTTGCCAAATCTGTAGGTTTTGTGGTACCAATAACTTTGTGGAATCATTAGCCTTAATTGAGGGGCGTGCTATAATTGGAATTGAGACTCAAAGGTTGTGGTGGATTGGATTCTTAATAGCTCTTGCCGGCTTTGGTACCTAGAGGACTACCGGGAGGGCTTGCTTATCCTGTTGCACTAGGTAAATTTCAAAATTCATCATATTTTTAGGGAAAGAAATAAAGCAGGTGATCTTTTAGCGTGGATGGATTCTAGTGGGATTACTCAAAAGTGGGAAGTTGTTGCAGATGTTCCTCTAGGGATCGAATTGGCTCTGCGGAATGTTGAGTTTTGCTTGTATTTGGGTCGCGTTTAATAAAATTTAATAAACTATTATTTCTTAATAAAATCTCTTCAGCATTGATTGGGACCTATCGATAAACATATCTCATTAACTATATTAAGTACGGAAGCAAATAAATAATAAACTAACAATTACTGTGAAATTGAAATAATAACTCAAGCAGCATATACCTAGCTATTTAACTCTCGTGAGCTATGTATATTTCAAGCAATGCTCCACTAACCCTATGGCTATTAATTACTTAACTTCATGCACTTTCATTCTCTTTATGCAACACCACCATATATAAAATTAGCTCCGAGATATATATAGCATATAATTTCCTTAAAATAAATTCGCATGCTATATTATGATGTTAAAGGATTTGAATAGTATCTATTTCCGCTCTTTGATTCTAACGAACTATATATAACTCGAACTCCAATACTAAAAATTAGAAACTAGAAGGAAAATGAGAGATTTTTCTAATTTTGGCGTGTTGAAATAAGAGGATGAGTTCTTTTGTACTATTCAAATAAGAGACCAACCATATACATTTCCAATATGCCATATTTTCCCATCTTTATATACTACTCAATAGTGAGTAAACCCTTAGTAATTTTTTTTAAAAAAAAAAAATACGAGACAATTACCATAAATTGCATTCACACTTTCTAACTCCTTAATAAACTGACGTAACAACCACGGACGTAGTCAATACTTTTATTTAGTCGGGTCATGTTCAAAATTTGTTATAATTATTTTTAAAATTTTAGATTATTATATATAATACGATAATTATAATATTTTTATTATTCAATTGGAATTCTTGTAATGAAAATAATATGTAATAATTTTATTTCCAACTCATACTTTGGATAATAGGCGTTGGATGGTGGAGAGATATCGATAGTATTGACGAATCAATATCAATGAGATTATGAGACAAATTTAGAATATTTTTTTTTTGTTAGTTTGTAGATATTTTAAAATGAAGAACTTAAAAAGATTTAAGTTTAAATTATATTAGTTGTTTTTTCTAAGAAGAAACAGTAAGAAACGTTACATCATTTCATTTATTATATTATTATTCAATGTGGGTAATCAATTTTTTATGAAATCAAAATAAATATATAAATTTTAAATAATTACACTTTTATATCACAAACTTTTCAAAACCATAAATTACTTACACCAGAACAAAGAGTAAGTTCAAAATTTGATGTTGTGCCTTGAATGGTAGTATAAAGTACTTTCAATAAGTTACTTCACAGATTTCACAAAGATTTGCTTTTTTGCTATCCCCCAGCTACATGATAAATTTTGATGGCATGCATTTAACTTATAATGATATTACATTCGCTCACAACCAGTCATGATATTTTTGGGATTTATTTTTATATTTTGATATCATGACTGGTTATGAGCGATAACCAATGGTTGAACTATGAGCAACGATTTCTCATTCACCCAACCATCATTTTAAGCGTATGAATATACCATTTCGAAGTACTTACTGAGGAGTATCCGAATCATTTAATAGCAACCACTAACACGAAGTGGACCATGCTTAAAATTGAGTCTCAAAATGCTTACTCATAAGCATTTTTCCAACAATATATACTTTTAAGTATCTTTATCATTTTTCACAAGAAAAACATCGGTGAACCCAAAATCGTAAATGACACACCTCAATAAAGAGTAATTGAAGTACATTAAAATTCTGATATCAAATTATTTGACTCGAGCTTAAACGGAACATGTAAAATTTTATACTTCTCGAGATTTTTATAAAAAATATACCCGTAAATTCGAACTTAAAACCTAACAACCAAATTATAATCCTTTTGCCACCCAGCCATATTGTGCCTTAATTGCCATCTAATAGTTTCCACAAGTTACATCACATGTTTCTTAAAGAATAGATATGGATTTGATTGTTATTTCCTCCCTACATGAGTTTTGATTAATAAAAATGATAAATTTACATATATGATAATGATATTGAACTAAAATTAGTAGGTGTGGACTTTTGTATTTATTTTTTAAAATTCAGACTACTAGAGCTTTTAAGGATGGCTAATATTTTTTTTCCAAGTAATATTAGTAGATTTTAATTTTAAGGATGATTAACATTTTTTTCTAAGTAATATTAATAGATAAAATTTTTATTAATATATTTATATTTTGAAATCTCTGATTATAGTAGAATATTATAATAAAAATTTAAAAATATTTGGCATTAGTTATTTGAATGTTATAATTGTTGATAAAGTCTTTATGGAGTCAATTCTTTATTCACATGGAAAAAGATTTCAACTAATCTTTTTGGTAAGTAATTAATGCAATTGTTGTCATTAAATACAAATGGTTGGAATTGTCTATAAATAGCTCCATTTGTGAGAGCTTAAATGAGTTTCTTTCATTAGAATATAGAATTTTTCTTTTTGTGTGTGTGTTTTTTTTTTTGTAATATTGTTTTTTTTTTTTTTGTAATATTGTTTTTTTTTTTTTTTGTAATATTTAAAAATGAGTGTGAGTTAAATACTTATATACTCTTATAGTTGAGAATTTTTCCTCTTGTTATTCAACTATAGTGAAACTTAATAACCACATTGGGTGTAACCTGTTAGGTGAATTAACCGGGTGAACCACTATAAATTATGTGTTACAATATTATATTTGGTTACTCTTTTCTGTTACGGTCACTCAATAAATTTTATGATGTTAAAATCTCAATAATAATAATAATAAATTTGGAGCCATAGACTAGCCCACCTCTATACTTTCACATGTCATTTTTAATTATTTTTTTCTAGGAACGTACGACGTTTCTCCCAAACAAAAATATATAATTTGGTATTTGGGAGAGGAATATAACTCCCTTTTATTTATTTTTTTTTTCAATTTTTTCTAATGAGAATTACACTTTGATCTTCATTATTTAGGTCCTTAATAAATTTTTAATATCTTAATACATCTCTAATATCAACACCGTAACCCCCCCCCCCCCCCCCCCAAAAAAAACACACACACGCACATTTTTGAAAAGTATATTGATCTTTTTAATAAATAAGTGGTAAAAATAAATTTTAAAATGGATCAAAGCGTGGTACTTTTCTTTTCTATATGCCAATAATAATGATATAAGCACATAAAAGTGCACACCATGTGACAAAAAAATAGTTAAAACAAATCCTTCACCACAAGGAAAAAATATGTTTGTGTGTTTTAAACCAAAAACCATAAATAACAAACCTCAATAAAAGAGTAATTGAAGCACATTAAAATAAAATAAAATAAAAAATAAAAAAATTGATGTTGTGCCTTAATTGCTATCTAACAACAAGTTACGTCACATATTTCTTAAAGAATAGATGTGGATTTGATGATTATTTTTCCCCAACATGAATTTTGATTCAAAAATGATAAATTTAATGGATGTGAAATCTGAAATTGATGGCATGCATTTAAAATTTGTTATTTCTTTTAAAATTTCTTCGGATTATTTAATATATGAAAAAGATTTTGAACTAAAATTAGCAGGTGTGGACTTTTGTATTTTTTAATATTATGGAATCAGTCCAAGCTTGAGCATGGGCAATTACAAACTCATAGATAAATCATTAAAAAACTAGCTTGTAAGGAGAGTGAATTCATGAGTTTATGGATTTATAAAGTTTCAGTTAATCTCATACTTAATTAACGTGAAGCAAATGAATCAAACATTACATGTTCTTCAATCCTAGTGCCCACACATACTAGATTTTACACTAATTCAACTAGTCAATGTTTAATACTCCCATATCAGCGTCACTCATATGTAGTACGATTGCAACTAAGAGATATAGTGTTAGCTCTAACATCTATAATTATAAATTAATGAGTATAACTCATTCTTAAAAACCGACTTGTGAAGAGAGAAAACCCATGGACTCGTAAAGCACCAAACTATTCTCAAACTTGGCCAATATATGACAAATTGACCACAATAAGCTTACTCTAGGTCCCACCTCCTGATTCAGACGGGTTAGTCACTAAATATGGATTGAAAACGAAAGAAATATAATGTTGTAAAATAAGCTTATAGCTCATTTTTAAGTGGGACCCACTTATGGAAATTATGAGTAGTTTGGATAATATTTCGTGATTACTTCGAAATAGTATATTGATAAGTTTAAAATGATGCTCGGGTTAATGCGAATTTATCTCACAAAGTGCACCCATTGAGAATGGAAAAATAAAGGAAATTAAAGTAATCTCACATCAATTATATAACAAAGTTAAGTAGTGCTTATATATAGATGCTAGTTTATGGTCTGATAAGAACTTATGCATAAAGGCTATCTCTACACAGGCGCATATAGAGGGTGCAAATCACAGCCCGATTCGGGATTGGCTGGTCTTAATCCAATGTGCGCTCGCATGTCATGCGTATACGAATGTGGCCCAAATCGAGCTACGCTCGCGTGAGCCTAATTTTTCATGATCTTTCATTTGCTGTAACAACAACATACATAATGTTGATATTGAATTCAAATTTAAGTCTGAATTTAAACCAATTTAATCCATGCAGTTATGAAATGGCAAAGCGTTTTGTTTATTTAAATCAAAATAGAAACCAATGAGATGTACAACCCAAAAAATGAAAAATTCAGTGTCATTCACAACCACTATTTACAATGTCCGTTTCATTCAGTCACTGTTTTGGCTGATTTTTGGTCTTTTCCAATTCTTGTGTCAGCCGTTGTTTTGGTCCAGTTGTGTTTGACGTCTAAATGATATTTTGGTCGTTTCAATCGCTGTTTATTATATTGGTTGTTCTTATTGTCCATGTAATCCTTCGATGTGGTGATATTTTGATCAAATTCGGACATTATAAAAGTTCGATGTGGTAGTTTGGCGGTGCACTGAAACTATCAGTTTTCGTTTTATCCTAGGAAATAGATATCGATTTATCCTAAACACAATGGTGGGCGATGAATCTGTTTTAAGGAGACTGTGTGTAACAAAGGACTCAGATTTCACTGTAATTTATTATACTTATGTTATTTATTGCTATTTTACTATAATACTTTTGTATTTTGCCAAGTATTCTAATTTGCTTCTCAAACATATGAATCTTTAGTACTTTAATTTTTTTGTTCCTTTTTTTTGGAAACTCCGCCGCTAAATCATTAGACTCGGCTTAAGCGAAGCAGATAAAACCTCGGTTGCCCTATACTCTTATAAGAAATACACCATATAAACTCGAACTTAGGACTTGTCAATCAATTTTTAAGTGCTTTGCCACTAAATCATCATTGGAGATAATTTTACGTTACTTTTTTTAATGAGAAAATACTAATTTTAAATGGGGTTAATAAGAATAATCAATTGATATTTATTTTTTTAAAAAAAAAACACAATTAGTACCCTGCGGATACCGTGGCAATTTTCTATTAATAGTTAAATATCTCCCAAATTTTAATTGATTATGTGAGGTTTTTTTCACTTGCAGAAAAATCGGTTAATCCATTAGTTTCATAAAAAGAACTGCATTTTTTTTTTTAATTATCAACTACCAACGACCTTGTAATGATGATGATGAGACTCTATACACGCCTTTAGTGAGTCAGTCTAATTAATTGCAAGTTTGCTACCAACCAACCAACCACTTAAAATAATAATAATAATAGTAATAATAATTTGGGCAGCAAATTCGGATTTGACCCGACCCGATGTAAAATATATTATAATCATAATATATATTTTTAATGGTTTAATTGTGATGAGAAAGAAATGTGGCTGGAATGGTAAAGTTTCTCCTTGGTCTTGAAGTAGTGCCAAGTTTGAATCCCACCATCACAATTCTAAATTTTATTTTTTCCTTCTTTTCTAAAAAAAAAAAAATAGAAATATTATTGCTTCGGGTGGGTTTCGAACTTGTGATAAAATTCAAATTTATCCTAGATTTTGCCATTTCAACCACACATATATGTTATAAATTTTGTATCAACAAAAATATAAAATATATATATATTATGTTCCCTGCAGATCATACGACCCGACCCGACCCGCTGTTTTTTTTACCCGACCTGCACGGGTCAACTCTTTAAATTTCGGGTTGTGGGTCAAAAAAATTAAAAAACCCGACCCTTGAACACCCTTATGTCTCATCATAGATGTAGACCTTTAGTAAGGACCTAAAGCCAAAAGATAGTTTGATGTAAACAGTTTCAATGGGGCGTAGGAATCCCAAAGGGCAATAAGGGATGTGCAAATGTTTCCTTGGGTCGACCGGAGATTGATCCTCGAGTACAAAACCATAACGGAGTTATTGAATGCAAGATCCACCCTTATGTGGAGCAGGAATGAAAATCAACGTTAGTGATTGATGGTGTCTAGTGGAAAGATCATCTCTCAATGAATAAAAATATTATATATATAATATTTATCTTTCCCAAAAACTCGCATCGACGGAATCAGCAAGTGCTGCTCTTATCACATCGAGTGCTCTCTAATTGTCACATTTATTGTGATTATCTTATCACTAAAAAATATTTATGATGAAAATTTTCTTTCTATTACTACTTGAATAGAATTTACATAGATACAAACTTTGTTACAAAAAACCTCACACTTCACTCTCTAAGTTCACTTGACATGAAACTTAACCACTTGTTATGGATGCTTGAAATCTTAAATGAGAGCTCAATTTATAGGCAATAGCTTGCCTTCTAACTCAACACAATTAGTGGAGTTATTGTCATAATTGTCCACTAATTGAGTGGTTAGGGATGGTTACACAAAATAATTAATTGATTAATTGTGGTTAAAATAAATTAATCATGTATTTTGAATTCATATCAATTTTCCCCCTTCAACTGCATCCGAAATGATTATCATCGGACAGCTATCCCCAGTCATGTCTCTGCATAGCTCTAACTTGTCCCGAGTGACCAACTTTATTGACGTGTTTGTTGTGTCTCTACATAGCACACTTCAATGTGTCTCTGCACAATATTCTTTTGCTGCCATTTTTCTTCACCCATTTATTCCTCAACGTCTTCTTGCCTTGTGGGAAACTCTCTGGCTCCCCTTCATCAGTAAGCATAATATAATCGGATCTCGGATATATAATTAAAGGAATCATACCTCGCTCAAATCTTCTTATCTGAGGTCCACTAATTTCAGGAGGTCTGTCATCATTCAAATCTGTGGATGATCATATAGCTTCTAGTGGAGCGGGTTGCAGTTCCCCATAATGGATTTGGCAGCTTAGTCATAATGGTCATGCTTCTGACTTTCACATTTATAGTGTGGTTCATTCTTTCAGCTACAACATTATTCTGGGGGTTGTGTGGAACAGTTCTCTCATGTCGAGTGTCATGTCTCCTCTAGTGGGCATCAAACTACTTGGAACTGTACTCGCATCCATTGTATCTGCAAAGGCACTTCAATTTCTTCATTGTTTCACTTTCTATTATGGTGTGGAATATTTTGAAATGTTCTAAGACTCGATCATTCGTCCTGAGGAAATACACATACACTTTCCGAAAAGCGTCATCAATGAAAGTCGGAAAATATTTGTTACCACCTAGTAATCAACCTCCAAGGGACCAACATATTATATTGCACCAGATTGAGCAACTATGATTTTCTTTTTGAAGAGAAATTAAATGTGATTCTATGTTGCTTACCAAAAAAATAATGATTGCAAGGACCTAGTGCAACATCCTTAGTAAGCTCTTTCTTGGTCAGGGTAGACAACCCTCTCTCACTCATGTGACCGAATATCTGATTCCACAGATTTTTTACAAGCCTATTTTTCAGCTACATTGAGGTTGTCTGCATAAATATTCATATGAGTCTTGTATAATGTGTCGCAAACATGTCCTCAGGCGACAACCATGTCACCTTTTGTCATTCTCCTTGTGTCATTTCTAAAGTGACTGTCATAACCCTATTTTTCAAGGGCTATCCCCGAGAGTACATTCAGCTGAAGTTATATAACATGTAGAACATCCTTCAAAGTTAATGTATGTAATACCCGTGGGAATTAAAAAAATAAGAATAATAAGAATAGAAAAATGAAAAATGAATGGAAATAAGGAAAACAAAAGCAAAAAGGGGCGTGGGGCCCATTATATATTACTGTATGGCCCATTTCCATGACTAATCTAGATTTTTCTTTTGAATTTTTTTCTCCTCTTTTTTTCCTTCATTCACGCCAGTACCCACAATTTTCCACTTCTTCCTTGTTTCTTCACGCCACTTTCTGGCAGCAAAATAACTCTATATATTCGAAATTTCTTGCCTTTTTCACTTGTAAAAAAATAAAAAATAAAGAACACTCAACAAGCTCGTTGGAATGTAGTTTTGGTTCAATAGTCTAGAAAAGCAAAGGAAATCTTTCATCACCGATCGTTAGAAAGAAATTTGGGGATAGTGGTTTCAGATTTTTTGGAGGTAAGAAGATTCATTAACCACTTCCTTTGATTATTAGTTTGGCCAATTTACTTGATTTTAGTGTTTAGGTTTTAGTGTGATTGGATTTTGGGGCTGTTAAGAACTTTGGAAATGATGTATAAATTAATAAATCTTTATTGGTTTCTTACTTATTTTGAGCATAATATGATGTGGGTGAGTTAGTTAAAAAAGAAATTTAGAGACGGGGTGACCATTGATCGGCCAAGATAAGGGTATTTGAGATTGAAAACTTTTTCTAGTTGTGTGGTTGTGATAATAAGATTAGCAAAGATGTTATAGTAGGTTGGTTAGTGGTTATTTTAAATGAGGCAAAGTTAAAGAGTTAGGGTGATGTGTGATGTGTGAAATTGAAGGGCATGATAAAAATAGGACTGATTCGATCCCTGAAATAGCGGACAATGTAAGGTTGTTTTGGATTGCATAAGAAGTTGATGAAGTACAAGTTGGACTAGTATGAAGGAAGTGTCTTAAAGTGCAAAAGTTAATGGTTGGGAAGTAATTTTATTCGGGATGAATAAGGGCTAAAATAAAAGACAGCACGTTTAATTTGCATTCAATTTGTGTTATATCTTCTTTGCTTCAAGGAATCAATGTCTAGAATCTTACATGTTCTCATCTTATAGTAGATCGATAGCTTGATCAGCCGCCCACCTCTCAGTAATCTTCTACAATTCGCCATTGTGAGTAGATGCCTCGTTTTATGTTTTCTTTGTTTAAGTTTCACAGGTTTTAAGTTATAATTTGAATTGAGTTTGATTTGTTAAAGAATATGCATGATGTTTTTATGTTTCCATCTCAGCGCTTGTTTATTATTTTTATGTTTTCTGAGCTATTTATATGTTTCCGTTGAGATGATCGAATATTGTTATGTTTCCGCCCCGACGCTCGTTGCATATTTTTATGTTTTTATATTTTTACGACTCATAATATGTTTCCGCCGAGGTGATCGTTAGGGTCTCATCCATCTGAAATGGTATGACCCGCTACCTTGTCATCAAGGGATCATTCGTTCATTGCTCAGTCTATTCGCGTGACTTGGGCGTTGAGTGCTTGTTATGTTTTTAACGATGCATGCATAAAAATCATTTTATAAACATGTTTTAGATTTCTCTTATGATTTATTTTCTTTGATATCTATTCACTGAGTCCACAAGACTCATCCTCTCTAGTTTGTTCATGATTGCAGGTCTTCCTTTCTTTTGATGCCATCCTTACTTTTTGACGGAGATTACGCCAAATGACATATATTATTTTATAAAATCACCATGTGTTGTCTTTTTGTTTTAGGATATCGAGATGGTTTGTTAAAAGGGAAAAGTGTAATAATTAAGTTTGAATTATATGTTTATATTATATATATGATGTAATGATGTGGGCACGGAGCCCTTGAGTGATATTTTGATTTGGGTGTGTCATGAGTGGCCTGAGGCCCTGTAACGAGTTTGTTGATTTGTTTGAGTTTGTCTTGATGCTGGATTTTGGTCCAGGTTGTCTAGTTTTAGGACGGGTCATGTCCGTTTTTCTTTAGAATGTTGAAGACTTATGGAGACGGGTTAATCATGTCTCATACCTGTAGCATCCTACTTCTGATGGGGTGTTACAGTTATAGTATCAGAGCAGGGTTTTAGAGATTGGAATAAGAATATGGTGACTTGCAAATGAAGGGTAAGGGGTATCTTACATGCGTAATATTTCCAGGATACTCGTATGTGGGATATTGCATATCCGATATCTGTATCATTCGAGCGTATCTTCAAATATTCATATCATGCATTCTTAATGAAATCTTTCATCTTTCTGCTAACATCTTAAAGTTCCATTTGTAGATCTACCTTATGCCTCCGCGAAAGAGGGGTGCACGTGAGAGAGCCCCACAAGAGCTTGCCTCAAATCAAGGCTCATCGATACCTCACGAGCCTGCGCCCAGCGGTAGGGGCGGCCTACTGTAGGAGGCATAGGATAAGAGTACCTCATGCAGCTGACTAACTGCTTTCAAGCCAATGAGTAGCTTTTGATTGACGAGAATCTTCATTCCATATTCTGACATGTGGCATAGTTGCTGATGCCACAACATAGAAACTTCATCTCTGGAATCCAGTGATGCCACCGATACTAATGTTTCCTAAATCGAGTCTCCCGAGTGCATATACAAGTTTTCCGAGATCTTTTCAGCTTTCAAGACTGTAATTGATCCTTTCATTTTTTTAATACCCTGTTTTCAACAATGGTCTTGTATCCGAGGTTATCTAATTGTCCAACTGACTGAAGATTTTTCTTCATTCCCATAATATATCGAACATCTTGTACAGTACGGATAGTACTATCGTACATCTTTATTTTGATTGTGTTTTCAAGGCATGATCATTGCGTAGAAAAATCGATCCTCCAGAGACAGGTTTATAATGATAGAACCATTATCTCCTATAGATCATGTGCCATGTTGTTGCAGAATAGACCAACCATTCATCACTTAGTTATTTTCTGCTATCATTGGACATCATTGCTACTTCACTGTAAAGTGTGCCACCTTCTTTAGAAGTACTTGCAATACATCTTGTAACATGAGCTTTTTCTGTACAATTCTTCAGATTACAATAATCTTTCTTGACGTGCCCTTTCTTGCCACATTGTAGCATATAACATTCTTCTTACTTTTTGATTTCAATCTGCCATGGTTTTGACTCCCACTTGAGTCACGTTTCGTTGATCTCCCTCTTGTCATCGCTAATGCTTCTACTTGTTTCGAACTAGATGATATGTCTTCCTTATTTTTACGCCGAGACTCTTCTTACAAAGTAGCAGCCGCAACTTCGTCACAAACTAGATTACCAGTGACAACATTACTTGTCAAGTTGATGATAAGTTGATACAAAAAACAATAAACAAATGAAATAATAGTAAAAATTTTAAAAATAATAATACATATTTTAGGAAAATAATAAAAAAAATTATATATTTTATAGATTCGGGTCGGGTCGGGTCAATGATAACAAACCCGTTGAGTAACCCGAAAAATTCGGGTCGGGTCGGGTCGGGTCAAAATTTCGCAATTTTTTTTATAAACCCGAGCGGGTCGGGTCGGGTCACGTCGGGTCGGGTCGGGTCGCGGGTTGACCCGACCCTATGAACACCCCTAAGAATAGGTATATATATTTCCTTCTTATTTGGGGGCCTTGGCATGTTGCTAGATGTCAACCTTGG
This sequence comes from Zanthoxylum bungeanum, assembly GCA_019454045.1. Lineage (NCBI taxonomy): Eukaryota > Viridiplantae > Streptophyta > Magnoliopsida > Sapindales > Rutaceae > Zanthoxylum > Zanthoxylum bungeanum. The sequence continues at coordinate 69,687 of SKCR01020788.1, forward strand.
TCATTGAAATCAAACGATCATCTGATCGGAGGATAATTTATGTTCGATTAAATTATCACGATTTATTTCATGAAAAGGTCACACACAACAAAGACGAAATCAATGGTTAACAGTGCACAGTACAAATTAACAGCATATATGATTGTTGTAGGAATTGTTCATAAATGGTTCAATGTGTTTAATTATTGAACAGATCATTTATGAGGTTCCATAGTGGCTTAGGGATTGGTGAATAACGATAGGGGCACTTTGGAAATTGGAATAAATAAATAAATTAATAGATAAAAATGTGAATAGTAACGTAAATAGTATTTTTTTTTTATTTGTTATTAATTTTGAATTCCAATGCGGCTCAAACTCTTATTAGGGTTTTATAATCTCATTAAACCACTAAATTAATATACAATGGCTAAGATTAAATTAGCATTTATCCCACATCGGATTCTTAATTAATTTTGTTGTCTTTTGAGCACCAATATAAACCCAAAGAATTCTTTACAAATTTTTACACCAAAAACCTTTCATATCTTGGGTTTATATAAGTGAACAACTCTAAAGTTTAAAGAGTAAGCCACTGATATTGAGGATCTTTAAGTCTAATTGATTAGAAGAATCTCAAGTTAAAAGTTTTGAGGTATTTGCCTAGGCTAGCACCAAGGGTAAAATACCCGTGCACTTAAGGCGTAGTCTTGCCGTTGAGTTTTGACTTTGGTGTGTGCACCTTTGCAGGCCACGCATTTGGGTGGCTCTTTGGAATGTGGAAGAGCTTGCTGAGTTCGAGAAAAGCTTGTAGATTGGAGGGAGGACTGGAGGAGTTTTCGGTTCAAGTAAGTCTTTTTCTTTCTTTATTTTAATTAGAGTTCTTATGATAGTTAGTATGTTTAGGTTTATGTTCTTTGCATGTTTTATTAGTTTTTATGCTTATAATATATAGTAACATGCCTAGACTTGTAGAATAATAAAAAAAAGGTCTTGGGCAATGAGATAGCGACATCATAATTTTTAAAATTTTCCGCTGCACACTCGCGGCCACTTCCCAATAACATCTTGCCTCAGCAAGCAGTGATTGTTCCCGTAAAACGATAGAGTTTGAGTTAATTTAAAAAAAATGGTAATAATAATCAAGCTTTTACTTAGTAAATGGACATCTTACCTCAAAAAGTCATTATTGTTTGCGTAAAATGGTAGAGCTTGAGTTGTTAAAAAGTATGTGAATAAGTTCGATTTCGTGACCTCTCTAACTCGAGCAATTAAGTCCGTATTGATGTTTTAACACTTAGTGCACTAAGGCCAACTGGTTTGGGAATCACTGGCATAAAGTTCATTACATGTGTTAAAGATAAAGCTTAAGAAAATTGGACACTTCTTTTTTTTAACATCTGAGATCCAAACAATTAAGTCTGTAGGGGTGTCTTAACACCTAGCACCCTAAAGCCAACCGGTTTGGAAGTCACTTGCCCATAGCTCGTTACAAGGATTGAAGATGTATTATTATTTTTAAAAAAAAAATTATATTCATAAATAAACTCTCACTACCAAAATGGTGTGAACTCTAATATAATTTTAGGAGAAAAATATTACTTTATTTTCAATAAGACCTGTGAATATTGTAGGCACAATGAATTGATTGATACTTTATTTTATGTGTTATGGAAGAATGATAAAATGTACGGGAGAATTTGCTTATTTGGTTATTTAGAAAGAAAGAAAACAGTTATTAACTTGGATAAAAAAATTTCTTTTTAGTTTTCGCTTAAATTACAAGAGACTAATAATAATTTGGTTGGGAAGTATGATGAACACTAAAAATGTTCATTTATTAAAAGGATTAGTAATAGTTTTACACTTATAGTTTCATTAATCTCCTTAATTTAACACATTTGTGAAATAATAATTAAATTTTATTTTATATATTTTATTGTGATTTTTATTTCTTATATAGGTGAAATAATATTTTAGATGCATAACTAAAAAAATGGAATTGACATTTGGATTTTGGAGGTGAGAAACTTAAAAGGCCATTCTAACGTGTACAATTTCGGAAATTTCAACTTTGCACAAATTTCATATTTTGGCCATAACTTCTTACTCCGATATAGGGGTGTCAAAACGAATCAACGAATCGAATTCGTATTGAATACTAAACGAATCGAATCAAAATGTGATGGATTCGTATTCGATTCGTTTATTAAACGAATCCAAATATCAGGATTTATATTCGATTCGTTTATTAAACGAATAGAATACGAATATTCGTTTATTCGTTTAGTCAATAATATTATTTAATAAAATAATCTGCCACACTTAATTTATATTAATTCTTCATAAATATATACATATGAAATATGTAATTATTATATTTACTAAAAATACCTCACAAAATATTGAAAATATTATTTTTTTTATATGATAATTAGCTATAATTTCTCGAATCTTAATTGAAAATTAACAAGAACTAGTAAATAAAAATAATAAAACGAATCCTAAATGAATAAACGAATCAATGAGCTTAAATTCGTATTCGATTCGTTTAATAAACGAATCGAATTGAATTGACCCATTTATTAAACGAATCCATTTTTTCAAACTCGTATTCACTTTAAAGCGAATCGAATTGAACGAATAAACGAATCATGACCCAAATTGCCACCCCTACTCCGATATCGGATTGAGGCGATTCCAGATCCAGATGAAAGAATACTCAAATATCTACAACTTTACTGTTTACAATATTTTCTAGTTCTGAAGTTTTCAAGGTCAAAATTGATGAAAAATCAAAAGTGTATTATATGTAATTATTAAAGACAAAAACAAGAAGAAAAAATTTAAAAAAAATATTAAAAAATAAAAGGTTGGAAATGACATTCACCTTTCGGTGGAATTTCATGTCCCACAAATCATACAATTTGTAATTGCAAGTGAGGGTGTTGTGTTGGGGTAAAGGGCGCAGCGGAAGCTCACGGTTCGGGCGAAATCATAATTTTAAAACTTTTTAAATTACCGAATAAATTATTCAATATCTAATATGAATAATTCATTGATATTTCACCTAAACATATTTATGCGGTATCAAATAATGACATAAATAGTTAAGAAATGTCACGAAACTTTTACGGAAACGTTTTCCACAAAATGGCATAAAACATGTTTTTTACTGAACCGACTACCCAATACAAATGAGGGCTGCATATGTCAGCCCTAATAGTATTCGGGCAGTTCATGGGCTGACCAAACAGTGACAAATTCACTGTTTGGGCAGCCGTCACCCGGTTGGCTCAAAAGCCACCCTGATAACGCCGTTTTTCACCGTTTTCACTTTTTTCAACTCCAAAATAATTTCCGGCAATTGTTCCAACACCCAAAACACATCTAATACATTCATATGGCATATTTTTCATCAACAAATAAACAGTATTTTCAGATTTGATCCATAAGTAAAATATATCATTTTTTATTCTTAAAATCTAATTTTCCAACATTAATCTAATTAATCTTAACACCAACCAAAGTCACCACAGATGAACCACCCAAGAAAAATTCTAGGCATTACAAGAGTGGTCTTAACACTATAGAATGACAACATATCATTAAATGATAAAATTGAATCAATATTACACTAATATCATTCAATTCCTGTTTACACGTGTATCATGCCTTCAAATCCATCCACCAAAACAAAAAACAGAAATTCATAAGAAAAGAAGAAATCCTAGAATCTATCTAGATCATCAAGAAACAAAAAACAAGTTTTTCAAGCTTAGGGATATATAGTCTTACTTTTAATTCTTCGAATTCCTTAAGTCTTTTTTCTTGATTTTCTTCTTTTTTTCCTTCCTTGAATCATCAAGCAATTTGAGAGTGTTTTTGGTGAGTGATTTTTGGCCATAGCTTCTATCAAAATGAAGAAAAAAAAATTTCAAATTAAAGAGAAGCATAACCGACTTAGCTATGGGCATTTTTTTCAATTTCCAAATTTAATCAATTAAATTAAATCAAACTTTATGTTAGCAAATCATATTTGCACACCTAAAGTTTAATTAAAACATGCCACATGTAACCAATTATAATTAAACATTTATCATAACTATTATAAAAAAGTTTATCATTTAATTATTTAAATATTTAACATTTAAATATCTAATTAATTAATTAATATAATTGTCATTGTATATGTATTTTTATTTACATTAAATAACAAATACATATATAAATGGTATGTGTCAAAGTCTCATTTGACAATTTATTAATGTGTATCTAATCGAAAATGTATCAAATACAAATATACAATAATTACGATTGACCAAAAATGCCCTTATGTATGTGTTTTCGTTTAACCATTTAAACGATTCAAATTAATTCATTTAATCGGATGATGTATTATGAATAATCTGTATTATTCATAACTCGTTGAGCACACTTCATATTGTGGGACTCTCTAAGTTTAGGTTTATTCATCATGAAATCCAATTTCATGTCCATAATTCACACACTCATGAATTATGACGACCACGGATAATCTCACTAAACTATGCAAGTCGAGGTCATTACATATGTATAATCCCTCCATCACAGGCTATCCATATTATACCTGGGATATAGATAAGAACGTCAAATCCGTATGGTATAATATAATCAACTTTCAAATTTACTATCTCTAAATAACACTCGGAATTTATTTCCAAAATTATACCACAGCTATGGATTTACTAGATCGTAAACACGTGCATGATGCTTATGCCCTGTACACAAGACTAATGGATTTTATCTTGATACGCACTGGATATCATGAGCATTAGTCCACACCCAACGAAAAGATGAAGGTCTGATCTAAATAGATCATTGACGTGACTGCCATCAAAGTGCGAAGGATAACTCATATATCCATTGTGGTATCTCAAGTCGAATGATCACTATTCTCGCTCAACTCAAGAATACTCCTATTGATGTTGGTGTACCATCTATTAGGAAATCTTCAATGAGTCGTTTAGTGTTTATCAAATAAATACCTACATGTCTATACGAGTCTCCCAAGACTTATGGTTCATTGGGATAAACCATCTGACCATGTCACGATATACGACATGTACCAGTCTCAGCAGATTTTACTAACCGACCCGGGTTAGTAAATATTGACTATGAATTTTATTTAAGGATGTACAACTTATAAATACGATCCGGATTGGCACATATCAGTAAATCAGATTTAGTTTCAATCTAATCATAATTAGATGTCTAATCATAATTAGATCGAATATATGTATAAAAGACAAAAGGTGTTACCATTAAATAAGTATATTATGGAAAAAGAAATTATCTGTATTTATAAATCGGATATAAATACGATCCGGATTGGCACTTTGAGCACAAACCCTAACATGTTGAGCTCTCTACTACTAAATAGAGGTGTTCATCACGTCATTTGCTTAGCCCGGATTCCATAATTTTTTCTAAAAATTTGTGGAGTTATAGCTCTTGTGTGTTTTATTTTTTAAGTTTTCTTATAATTTCTTTTTCTTTCAATAATAAAATTATGTGTGTTTTTATTAAAATCATGAATAGCTAATTTCATCATGACATGGTAAAAGGTGAAGATTTTAATATGAGAATTTATATTAATCTTACATATATATAATATGTGAATGTTAATTTAAAGACTAATATTTAATTTAAATTTGCATTAATTATTAACAAACTTATTACCGCTTATATGACTGGTTTTATTTATTTTACATAATTGAGTATATAAGTAGACTTGTTATAGACAATCTTATCACCGTCTTTATGGCTGGTTTTATATGTTTTGACATGATTAATTTCTAAAATAAATTAATTGAATAATAATGATAATTTATATATTATAAAAAGTGAGATTTCTAAATTTGAAATATTAAAGTGGATCCTCTAATCCCAATATTTATTTTATTGTTGCAGTCCAAATTAAAAAATGTCAATCATTTCAAATAATTCAGTTTTTTTATTTTCACTCAAATTATTATTTTATTTTACTAAATCTATTCTCTGTGGATCGATCCCGAACTTACCGAGTTATTTTATTAATTCAACATTTTTATACTTATGAGTAAAGAATCACTTTGTGAGTGTATCACCCAATACTTCGTACCACAACTGATTATGTATCATATAACAATTGGCACATCCTTTAATTTCGTACAATGAATATTTCCACTACCACATTAGGATGGGTGATACAGGGTAATTGGGTGTAAGAAAACTTGCACAAAGTGTATGCCAACATAGGCAATAACTATTTCTTGATATTCTTGATCTAAAACATGAGGGAACTTTAATGGCAAGTGAGTATAATAACTCTAAACATTCTCACCAAAATAAATTTCTTTACTTTCAAACTAAATAACGAATATGTATAAAAATATATAAGATTTATTAAACAAATAAAAAGAGAATAAATATAGAAATAATATTATAAGTAGAGAGATAAAAAAAATTAAATATAAAAAATTATTTAAGATCAAAAATAAAAATTAATTAATAAAAAATAAGAAATAAATTAATGAAATAAAAAATTAAAATAAATTAAAGAAAAAATAAAAGGGGACAAAAATTGAGAGAAACAAAAGGAAAAAAGATTGGAAAAGAAAATAAAAGAGAAAAGAGATGGCATTATAGGAAGGAAATTTGGAAAGAGAGAATGAGTGGGGAGGTGGATTTGTCAGGGGTGGGAGAAGAAATTTTCTTAAATTATAAAATTAAATTAATTATTATATTAAATAAAAATCTATTACAATAAAAATATATATTATAATTTTATAAGAACTCTATTATAATAAGAAAACATATTATACTATCATACTAAAATAAAAAATACTATTCAATTAAAAAAATAAATTAATAAATCTAAAAATAAGAATCTTATTATAATAAGAAAACATATTATACTATCATATTAAAATAAGAAATACTATTAAATTATAAAATTAATTAATAAATCTATTAAATAAATTATACATATTACCATAAAAATGCATATTATAATTTTATAAGAACTATATTATAATAAGAAAATATGTTACACTATTTTATTAAAATAAGAAATACTACTGAAAATTCGCGATTAGCCTAGGTTCTGACCCTATGAGGAATTTATCATAATTAATTAAGACAAGTCCTAATTAATGTGTATATGGAAATCCAACACACAACCACAATATCCCACAATAATAAAATCCACAATATCATTTCAAAGCAAAATATAAATGCGGAAAATAAAATCAATCACACAAAATCAACACAATAATTTTGGTGACGAAGTGGAAAGCTCGTACGAGTAAAAAATTACTCCGGGTATATCGGCTACCAGAGTAAAAAACTACTCTGGGTATATCGGCTTCCAGCCCAATCCACTATATAGAGAATAACTTACAGTGATGGTCAAGACCTATGGTGGCAACTCCACCGACTCAAGTACCTCAAGGCAACTCCTCAAGCCCGCGACCCACAGTTTTTTTCAGAACCTCTTAAGTCTCTGAATAGATTGTATCACCTCTGACGCCGGAACTCCGACTACCAATCTTTCTCCTAAATAACTCTAAAGGATTAGGAATTTTGGGTTATATTGTGTTAATGGTTTACCAAAGAGGGATTCACACCATTAATGAAGAAGACAAGAAGATGAAAAAGTATTCAATGGTGGAATCAAGAAGGTTGAAATCTTTGAGAGATTTTGGCTCAAGGAAAAAGTGCTTCAACTATTGGGGAAGGTGGCTCAATTTTTTTATATAGGAAGGGCAAAGGAAAAGAGTTTCCTAGTGTTATTTTAGCTTTAAAATGTGTATAAGATAACCTACTTGCGCAGATAAGTTCGAACTCACTTCAAACGTAACTTAAACGTAAAGTTTCTACCTCGAAAACGTTCGAACTCAAGTACGAACGCCACACGAACGCCGATCCAGGATTGGTTTTCAGATGCAACTTACAACACTTGTAACTTTATCGTCCCTTAGTCAAATCATGCGTTCTTTATATGTACGTGATCATCTTCGAGTCTACTTTCCAATGCAATTGACCTCATATCAATTTGATCTCTAAATCTTCCGAAATATTCAAAAGAGTAAATATCGCTCAGATAACTCCATCAAATTTTGTCCAATTTCTCTTAGATCTTCAAGACTCATTACAACTCAATTGAACTTGTTTTATTAAGGACATTGCCAATAAAATGGAACTAATAATCTCCTCTTTTGCCATTTCATGACAAAACACTACCTAATATAAAGACTACCGTAAAATATCCCAAAAGAAAATAGTCAACTGCCAACCATCACGACAGTGACTTATTACATAAGGACTCGATCTAAAACCTCATAGAGTAGTCTTGAAATCAATGCCATATCTACAACAAATCCGCTTACCTGAAATATCCACAAACAACAATATACCATGAAAAATATTGGGATTATCAAGAACAAATAAAGCAGATAAAAAACTCACGCATGTAAACATGTAAATAGGTAGATATCCTACCCCCTTAATCTTACTCCCTTCTTCAAAATGAGATATCAAAACAAATGGATATACTATGTGATTAAATACTCTCACTTAATCATATTCTCCCCATTTTTGTCACGAAATGACAAAGGAAAATGAAACATAAATGATAGGTAACAAGTAAGACAACACATGCAAGAGAACAGACAAACAAAACTTACTCCTCCTCACTAACAGGTCCACAAAGTTAGCTTAATAAAAAACGGGAAGTAAGCACTCATAGATATGCAAAACAAATGGTATGCAATGACATGTAGCACACAATGAGATAAACAAGATTATATCAAAAACTGACTGAAACATCACTTCAAGCAAATACGATGATACCCAGTCAGTAATCAGCTATTTATGACATGAATTAATATGCAACAATTTAGGTCCTGCTAAATAATACACGCATGCATATGACATAAACACCAAAAATAGCAAGCATTTGCGTGAAAAGTAAGTGCACAACGAATCAAGGCTTAAGACCTTATTTTATGAGCTGGACACAGCTAAATAAATCCATCTCTTAACAAACCAAGTCCACACAATAGATGTTCAAACCCAGCACCACTAGGACATGAAATTAAGCAACATTGGTTGCATGCTATAATATTTTCCCCATAATAATCATGAGCTCATAAATAACAACTATTTCGAGTGAAGGGTTTTTGTCTTTATCTTTTGAATTTGGCCACATTGGCTCTTTTGCACTCAAGTCTCATTTTTTTTTATTTCTTTTTGCTTTTACAAGAGGATAGCAAGGTCATATAATCAAAGGTCACACTATTTAGTGAACAAAGTATGATAGAAATTAGATTGCTAGTCCGAAAACTCATACATGCGACCAAGCTTTGACATAATAAAATCGTGTATGTGAGGTGCAAGCACAAGATATACAGAGGATTTTTATCACACACACATATGAATATAGAGCATCAAGAAAAATATAAGCATATTATACATGCATAATCATATATCATACATACCATTCAAATTATATATATTTTTTTAATTTTTCAGTTTTAACATACACAAAATAAAGACACAAAACGACTTGTCAATATCCAATGGTACGTGGAGTTGTATCCCGAGTACAAATCATACTACCGTCAATTCGAAATCGGCTATGAAATTTATATCCGGGTTTCCATCCTATATACCAAGGGACACATGTGAGACCTTATCTCTAAGTAGTTATATCTTTTTGAAATTTAACTACCCACTTACTCTTTCACCCTACATTGTTGTTGCCTTTATCCCCACATTCTCTGCCACACACACACACTAATAACCTAATCTAACTCATATATTAACAATATATATATATATATATATATATATATATATATATATATTATATATATATAATATATATATATATATATATATTATTTATTTATTTATCTCCCTTTAAACAAAACTTCAATTCTTTGTGTGGTTTATGTGAATTTGAAAGAGAGGAATAAAAGAAAGGATGAGCAGAGAGTTGAAGGGTAGATAGAGATCATTGAAGAAAATTCTAGTGAGCAGTAAGAGGGAGAAACAGATTCGTAGAGAGAGAAAACACAAAACCAGTAGAGAGAGAAAGTGGACAGGAGAGAGAAAGAGGGATTTCGAAGTCGTCCGATCATCTTTTCCGATGAGTGACCACTCCAGGAGAATCCCCTCATCGAGACGAAGCCAATGCCGCCGGTCCAATCACCTGAAGCCGCCGCACGTGCCCACGTGCGCCACTCACGTGCCGCTGCTTCATCGTTCCACGCGTCGTCGTGCGTGTCGTACACCTCCAGAACCAAAATATTCCTCTCATCGAGATACGCGGGTTAGACACCTCGTTTTCCTAATTCGGACCTTCGATTGTCATGAAACGAGCCTAGATCGAGAGTTAACGGTGTTCGATCGTTCGTCGGTGATCGTCGAGCATCAGCCATTACCACCACTGCCGTTGTGATCCTGGTGACGTGTTATATCCGTGGACCATCTCGGTTCTGAAATTCTGAATTCGTTGGAGCTCGGTATGTTATACTTTACAGTTTTAGGGGTGTATTTGTAAGATTTTGAAAGTTTTGGGCTTATTCATATTTTGGCATGTTTAGGGACCTAAATGAGTGAATTCTGATTTTCAGTGAGTAATATGAGATAATTGGAAGTTTTAGGACTAAATTGATAATATTGAAGAGTATTGGGGTTAAATTACAAATTTGAAAAGTTTAGGGGTAAAATCATAATTTTAGTAAAATATAGGGACCTGATCGTAATTTTATATTTTTTTTCTAGATTTTGGCGAGGACAAATAAATATAGAAAATTTTGTGTGGATTGAGGTAAGTACAAAGCACGATGATTCCCTTAACATAAATGTTTGTTGGTTGATGTTTGGTATATGAGTTTACGTGTTATGGTATAAATATAATTATACATATATGTTGGAAATTTGATTGGGTAATCAATAGCATAAGAACATACATTGTGAATATAAATATTGGGTATAAATTGTATACTTGTATATGAATCGAAGTATTGGAATATTATGTGATTTTGAGATAAGTTGATGGATGAAATGCGTGAAATGTGTTGTATTGGATGCTGTGTGAGATTGTTGTTATGCTACCGGATTTAGTGTGATAATGGTCGGATATGCGAGATTAGCAGAGGCGTGTGGTACAATCCCCCTCTTACACATTTATGCGGGATTATATGGTGGGAAACCTTGGGGGTAAGAGAGTGACTCTCTCAATGGTTTCAATCCATTATTATATCGAATCCGGATAGCAAACCTTATTTGATTGAGATGTGTTGTTGTGCGTATGTTTTGCCTGAGTTAGCTGTTATATATATTAACTGTTATTTTCATATATTCACTATCACACACACACATATATAAATAAATAAATAAATATATATATATATATATATTGTTAGTGAGGTCATGTTGAGTGTATGCATGTTTTAACTTACTGAGCTCTTTAAGCTCACCCCTAATTTCTCAAACATCCCAGGTAGTTCGGCAACACTTCAGTAGCAGTACTCAGTACCAGGATTTGACTCGTTTGCCAATGCCGTCAGTCGAGTTGGTCTAGACATTTATATTTGCTTTTGAGATAGGACATTTAGAATAACTTTCATGCTTTCAGACACTTTTGGTGTAAACACTTGTTTGGAATTTATTGGATTGCATTTTATGGATAATTACTTTTCTTTGAGAACTCTTGGTTCACTTTCATGACATATAGGTGCTCGAACTGAAGTGGTTCGCGGACCCCTTTCTAGGGTTGGGCCCGCTCTAGAGAGGGGGTCGTGACACACATAACAAAAATAAAAACACACACACCATATGTAGAGAAAATAAACGTGCAAAAACATAAAACACACGCGCGCGCACACATATCTGCAATGGGAAAACAAATGAAACTTCTAAGAAGAGTTACACTGAAGTGCACTCTCATCATGTCTGTCAGGATCAAGGCATTCAGAAGTAGTTGGGAAGACATTTTGCTTCCTCACCCAAATTTTCTTAGGAATCTCTTCCACTTGAGAATTCCTAGTCAACACATCAAGTTTCTCACTAAGGATTTGGGCTTGTTTGGTTAGTGCGGAAACTTGAGACACCAGATTTGAGGAATCAAATCTAGGTGACAAAATCTTAGGTCTATTCTTATATTTGTGCAACAAGTAGCACTCAGGTCTAATGTGTCCTGTCTTTCCACAGTGATGGCATACACACACAAACCTTGGATGAAAGCGAGGTTTACCCACTACGCCTCAAGATCGAGGCTAGGTCACATGACGAAGAACAAATGGAGGAATCACATGACTACACTCAACATGCTTCTTACCTAAGTCATGTTTGCGAGGTTTAGGCATTGCTCTATATGTTTACTTTCAGTAATTTACTTTTTACTTTATTTACTTTTTACTTTTTACTTTTTACTTTTTACTTTTTACTTTTTACTTTATTTACTTTTCAGTATTTAATTTTCAGCAATTTACTTTATTTCTTTTATTTTATTTAAATTTTTACTTCCCGTAAATATGTGTCGTGACTAAGCTAGTTATCTGGGATTGTGATGAAATCCAATTTCACCGGTTTATAAGGGGTTAAATTACAGTTTGTGTAATATAAAGGTTTATTTATTGAGCCTTAATCTTAATGTTTTTTATTAACTGACCATTAATAAAATTGAACTGGTAAACTTAAAATGAACTTGGAAAAGAGATTTTAGGTTAAAGACCTTAGACTCAATAGCCCACGATCTTCCTTGAGGATAGATAACCCTTTAATAGATTTCCTTACAGGATAGGAATATACCTGTCGGGCGGGGAGAGCCATAATTGGAACTTAATCTTAATGAATTCAGATAACTTGGTTAATATAAGAATATGATTAATTGGGTTATACTGGGTATTTGTATTTGACCATCGGAAGAGGCTTTTACATAATTTCGTGTTTCAGGTTAATAAACCAATATATTACACAAACGTAAAATAACCACTTCATCTTTTAAAAAGATATTGGAAGGATTCACAACCCTGGATAGTTTTATAAATTTGAATTTTCTTCAAGCAATTTTATTTACTTGTTTTAAGTTTTAAAGTCACCACCCAATCAAACAATCAATCGATTAGATACTTGTAAATATTTAACATCATAAATTGATAACAAAAAGTTTTAAGTCCTTTTGGGATCGATACTTTTTATACTACTTGAACGATACGTGCGCTTGCATTATACGCGTGTGATTAAGCCGGCCAACGCCTTATCACAGTTAGGCTCAAAACTAATACCTAACATACAGTCCACTTTCTTATTCCCACTAGAAAATACATACAACTGGAAACTAGCATCTTCAAATTCAGCCTCTAAACTTTGGACTCTATCAATTAGGCCTTTATTCATCTCCTCCATGTCATCTACCATCAAGAGGCTTTGCTCAAATTTGGCTTGAGTTTCATTCTTTTCTAGCTCTACTTCCTTCAGCCTCTTATTGACCTCAATATTAGTCTTCTTAATAGCTAAACTCTCATTAAACAATTCAACATAAGCGACTTGAAGACTTTCCTCATTTACAGAATCATCGAGAGAAACTTTTGAATCAGCATCATTACCAACAGTCTCTCTCTCATTAGTCACACTAGCAGTAAAGGCTATATAATTTCTCTTATTCTTAGGAGACTCATCAGAAGTATGCCCACCTTCTGAATCACTAAGAGGGTCTGTCATGGCTTTCTTGCCTTTAGCCCTAAGGTATGTGGGACACTCAGATCTAACGTGCCCATATCCTTCACATTCATGGCACTGGACACCACGGGATCTACTATCTCTATCCTCTCCAGACTCTCTTCTACTATGCCTACTTTCTCTAGGCTAATCCTCCATATCTCTGTCACTACTATGACCAATCTTCTTCAGCTTAAGAAAATTCCTAAACTTCTTTGTAAACAAGGTCAAATCATGATCTGTGAGGGTATCCTCGTCACTAGCGAACCATTAACAACTTCCTTCGCGATCTTCGTCGCTATATTTTTGGGCTTTAGATGCATAGGAAGTTTCTGCTCATACACCTGCAGTTTTCCTACGAGGTATTCTAAATTAAGCTGATCGAGGTCATTGCTTTCCTCATTGATGGTGATTTTGGGTAGGAACTTATCGGGTAGGGATATAAGGATTTTCTTAACTATCCTACTGGTAGGAATAGTCTCATCTATGTTAAAGCTTGAGTTCACGATATCATTAATCTCAGCATAAAATTCATCAAATATCTCGTCATCTTTTATTCTAGTGACCTCAAACCTAGTAGCAAGATCCTAGAGTCTATTATTTTTAACATACAATGTGCCATCATGCACAGTCTACAGGATGTCCCAAGCATCCTTGGCTATCTCACACATTGAGATTCCCCTAAACTCAACAGAGATAGATAACCCTTGAGGATAGATAACCCTTTAATAGATTTCTTTACAGGATAGGAATATACCTGTCGGGCGGGGAGAGCCATAATTGGAACTTAATCTTAATGAATTCAGATAACTTGGTTAATATAAGAATATGATTAATTGGGTTATACTGGGTATTTGTATTTGACCATCGGAAGAGGCTTTTACATAATTTCGTGTTTCAGGTTAATAAACCAATATATTACACAAACGTAAAATAACCACTTCATCTTTTAAAAATATATTGGAAGGATTCACAACCCTGGATAGTCTTATAAATTTGAATTTTATTCAAGCAATTTTATTTACTTGTTTTAAGTTTTAAAGTCACCACCCAATCAAACAATCAATCCATTAGATACTTGTAAATATTTAACTTCAAAAATTGATAACAAAAAGTTTTAAGTCCTTTTGGGATCGATACTTTTTATACTACTTGAACGATACGTGCGCTTGCATTATACGCGTGTGATTAAGCCGGCCAACGCCTTATCACAGTTAGGCTCAAAACTAATATCTAACATACAGTCCACTTTCTTATTCCCACTAGAAAATGCATACAACTGGAAACTAGCATCTTCAAATTCAGCCTCTAAACTTTGGACTCTATCAATTAAGCCTGTATTCATCTCCTCCAGGTCATCTACTATCAAGAGGCTTTGCTCAAATTTGGCTTGAGCTTCATTCTTTTCTAGCTCTACTTCCTTCAGCCTCTTATTGACCTCAATATTAGTCTTCTTAATAGTTAAACTCTCATTAAGCAATTCAACATAAGCTACTTGAAGACTTTCCTCATCTACAGAATCATCGAGAGAAACTTCTGAATCAGCATCATTACCAACAATCTCTCTCTCATTAGTCACACTAGCAGTAAAGGCTATATAATTTCTCTTATTCTTAGGAGACTCATCAGAAGTATGCCCACCTTCTGAATCACTAAGAGGGTCTGTCATGGCTTTCTTGCCTTTAGCCCTAAGGTATGTGGGACACTCAGATCTAACGTGCCCATATCCTTCACATTCATGGCACTGGACACCACAGGATCTACTATCTCTATCCTCTCCAGACTCTCTTCTGCTATGCCTACTTTCTCTAGGCTAATCATCCATATCTCTGTCACTACTATGACCAATCTTCTTCAGCTTAAGAAAATTCCTAAACTTTTTTGTAAACAAGGTCAAATCATGATCCGTGAGGGTATCCTCGTCACTAGCGAACCATTAACAACTTCCTTCGCGATCTTCGTCGCTATATTTTTGGGCTTTAGATGCATAGGATGTTTCTGCTCATACACCTGCAGTTTTCCTACGAGGTATTCTAAATTACGCTGATCGAGGTCATTGCTTTCCTCAATGACGGTGATTTTGGGTAGGAACTTATCGGGTAGGGATATAAGGATTTTCTTAACTATCCTACTGGTAGGAATAGTCTCATCTAGGTTAAAGCTTGAGTTCACGATATCATTAATCTCAGCATAAAATTCATCAAAGATCTCGTCATCTTTTATTCTAGTGACCTCAAACCTAGTAGCAAGATCCTAGAGTCTATTATTTTTAACATACAATGTGCCTTATGCACAGTCTACAGGATGTCCCATGCATCCTTGGCTATCTCACACATTGAGATTCCCCTAAACTCAACAGAGATAGATAACCCTTGAGGATAGATAACCATTTAATAGATTTCTTTACAGGATAGGAATATACCTGTCGGGCGGGGAGAGCCATAATTGGAACTTAATCTTAATGAATTCAGATAACTTGGTTAATATAAGAATATGATTAATTGGGTTATACTGGGTATTTGTATTTGACCATCGGAGAGGCTTTTACATAATTTCGTGTTTCAAGTTAATAAACCAATATATTACACAAACGTAAAATAACCACTTCATCTTTTAAAAAGATATTGGAATGATTCACAACCCTGGATAGTTTTATAAATTTGAATTTTCTTCAAGAAATTTTATTTACTTGTTTTAAGTTTTAAAGTCACCACACAATCAAACAATCAATCCATTAGATACTTGTAACATTTAACTTCATAAATTGATAACAAAAAGTTTTAAGTGCTTTTGGGATCGATACTTTTTATTCTATTTGAACGATACGTGCGCTTGTATTATACGCGTGTGATTAAGCCGGCCAACGCCTTATCACAGTTAGGCTCAAAACTAATACCTAACATACAGTCCACTTTCTTATTCCCACTAGAAAATGCATACAACTGGAAACTAGCATCTTCAAATTCAGCCTCTAAACTTTGGACTATATCAATTAGGCCTTATTCATCTCCTCCAGGTCATCTACTATCAAGAGGCTTTGCTCAAATTTGGCTTGAGCTTCATTCTTTTCTAGCTCTACTTCCTCCAGCCTCTTATTGACCTCAATATTAGTCTTCTTAATAGCTAAACTCTCATTAAACAATTCAACATAAGCTACTTGAAGACTTTCCTCATCTACAGAATCATCGAGAGAAACTTCTGAATCAGCATCATTACCACAGTCTCTCTCTCATTAGTCACACTAGTAGTAAAGGCTATATAATTTCTCTTATTCTTAGGAGACTCATCAGAAGTATGCCCACCTTCTGAATCACTAAGAGGGTCTGTCATGGCTTTCTTGCCTTTAACCCTAAGGTATGTGAGACACTCAGATCTAACGTGCCCATATCATTCACATTCATGGCACTGGACACCACGGGATCTACTATCTCTATCCTCTCCAGACTCTCTTCTGCTATGCCTACTTTCTCTAGGCTAATCATCCATATCTCTGTCACTACTATGACCAATCTTCTTCAGCTTAAGAAAATTCCTAAACTTCTTTGTAAACAATGTCAAATCATGATCCGTGAGGGTATCCTCGTCACTAGCGAACCATTAACAACTTCCTTCGCGATCTTCGTCACTATATTTTTGGGCTTTAGATGCATAGGATGTTTCTGCTCATACACCTGCAGTTTTCCTACGAGGTATTCTAAATTAAGCTGATCGAGGTCATTGCTTTCCTCAATGACGGTGATTTTGGGTAGGAACTTATCGGGTAGGGATATAAGGATTTTCTTAACTATCCTACTGGTAGGAATAGTCTCATCTAGGTTAAAGCTTGAGTTCACGATATCATTAATCTCAGCATAAAATTCATCAAAGATCTCGTCATCTTTTATTCTAGTTACCTCAAACCTAGTAGCAAGATCCTAGAGTCTATTATTTTTAACATACAATGTGCCCTCATGCACAGTCTACAGGATGTCCCAAGCATCCTTGGCTATCTCACAAATTGAGATTCCCCTAAACTCAACAGAGATAGATAACCCTTGAGGATAGATAACCCTTTAATAGATTTCCTTATAGGATAGGAATATACCTGTCGGGCGGGGAGAGCCATAATTGGAACTTAATCTTAATAAATTCAGATAACTTGGTTAATATAAGAATATGATTAATTGGGTTATACTGGGTATTTGTATTTGACCATCGGAAGAGGCTTTTACATAATTTCGTGTTTCAGGTTAATAAACCAATATATTACACAAACGTAAAATAACCACTTCATCTTTTAAAAAGATATTGGAAGGATTCACAACCCTGGATAGTTTTATAAATTTGAATTTTCTTCAAGCAATTTTATTTACTTGTTTTAAGTTTTAAAGTCACCACACAATCAAACAATCAATCCATTAGATACTTGTAAACATTTAACTTCATAAATTGATAACAAAAAGTTTTAAGTCCTTTTGGGATCGATACTTTTTATTCTACTTGAACGATATGTGCGCTTGCATTATACGCGTGTGATTAAGCCGGCCAACGCCTTATCACAGTTAGGCTCAAAACTAATACCTAACATACAGTCCACTTTCTTATTCCCACTAGAAAATACATACAACTGGAAACTAGCATCTTCAAATTCAGCCTCTAAACTTTGGACTCTATCAATTAGGCCTTTATTCATCTCATCCAGGTCATCTACTATCAAGAGGCTTTGCTCAAATTTGGCTTGAGCTTCATTCTTTTCTAGCTCTACTTCCTTCAGCCTCTTATTGACCTCAATATTAGTCTTCTTAATAGCTAAACTCTCATTAAACAATTCAACATAAGCTACTTGAAGACTTTCCTCATCTACAGAATCATCGAGAGAAACTTCTGAATCAGCATCATTACCAACAGTCTTTCTCTCATTAGTCACACTAGCAGTAAAGGCTATATAATTTCTCTTATTCTTAGGAGACTCATCAGAAGTATGCCCACCTTATGAATCACTAAGAGGGTCTGTCATGGCTTTCTTGCCTTTAGCCCTAAGGTATGTGGGACACTCAGATCTAACGTGCCCATATCCTTCACATTCATGGCACTGGACACCACGGGATCTACTATCTCTATCCTCTCCAGACTCTCTTCTGCTATGCCTACTTTCTCTAGGCTAATCCTCCATATCTCTGTCACTACTATGACCAATCTTCTTCAGCTTAAGAAAATTCCTAAACTTCTTTGTAAACAATGTCAAATCATGATCCGTGAGGGTATCCTCGTCACTAGCGAACTATTTACAACTTCCTTCGCGATCTTCGTCGCTATATTTTTGGGCTTTAGATGCATAGGATTTTCTGCTCATACACCTGCAGTTTTCCTACGGTATTCTAAATTAAGCTGATCGAGGTCATTGCTTTCCTCAATGACGGTGATTTTGGGTAGGAACTTATCGGGTATGGATATAAGGATTTTCTTAATTATCCTACTGGTAGGAATAGTCTCATCTAGGTTAAAGCTTGAGTTCACGATATCATTAATCTCAGCATAAAATTCATCAAAGATCTCGTCATCTTTTATTCTAGTGACCTCAAACCTAGTAGCAAGATCCTAGAGTCTATTATTTTTAACATACAATGTGCCCTCATGCACAGTCTACAGGATGTCCCAAACATCCTTGGCTATCTCACACATTGAGATTCCCCTAAACTCAACAGAGATAGATAACCCTTGAGGATAGATAACCCTTTAATAGATTTCCTTACAGGATAGGAATATACCTGTCGGGCGGGGAGAGCCATAATTGGAACTTAATCTTAATGAATTCAGATAACTTGGTTAATATAAGAATATGATTAATTGGGTTATACTGGGTATTTGTATTTGACCATCGGAAGAGGCTTTTACATAATTTCGTGTTTCAGGTTAATAAACCAATATATTACACAAACGTAAAATAACCACTTCATCTTTTAAAAAGATATTGGAAGGATTCACAACCCTGGATAGTTTTATAAATTTGAATTTTCTTCAAGCAATTTTATTTACTTGTTTTAAGTTTTAAAGTCACCACACAATCAAACAATCAATCCATTAGATACTTGTAAACATTTAACTTCATAAATTGATAACAAAAAGTTTTAAGTCCTTTTGGGATCGATACTTTTTATACTACTTGAACGATACATGCGCTTGCATTATACGTGTGTGATTAAGCCGGCCAACGCCTTATCACAGTTAGGCTCAAAACTAATACCTAACATACAGTCCACTTTCTTATTCCCACTAGAAAATGCATACAACTGGAAACTAGCATCTTCAAATTCAGCCTCTAAACTTTGGACTATATCAATTAGGCCTTTATTCATCTCCTCCAGGTCATCTACTATCAAGAGGCTTTGCTCAAATTTGGCTTGAGCTTCATTCTTTTCTAGCTCTACTTCCTTCAGCCTCTTATTGACCTCAATATTAGTCTTCTTAATAGCTAAACTCTCATTAAACAATTCAACATAAGCTACTTGAAGACTTTCCTCATCTACAGAATCATCGAGAGAAACTTCTGAATGAGCATCATTACCAACAGTCTCTCTCTCATTAGTCACACTAGCAGTAAAGGCTATATAATTTCTCTTATTCTTAGGAGACTCATCAGAAGTATGCCCACCTTCTGAATCACTAAGAGGGTCTGTCATGGCTTTATTGCCTTTAGCCCTAAGGTATGTGGGACACTCAGATCTAACGTGCCCATATCCTTCACATTCATGGCACTGGACACCACGGGATCTACTATCTCTATCCTCTCCAGACTCTCTTCTGCTATGCCTACTTTCTCTAGGCTAATCCTCCATATCTCTGTCACTGTTATGACCAATCTTCTTCAGCTTAAGAAAATTCCTAAACTTCTTTGTAAACAATGTCAAATCATGATCCGTGAGGGTATCCTCGTCACTAGCGAACCATTAACAACTTCATTCGTGATCTTCGTCGCTATATTTTTGGGCTTTAGATGCATAGGATGTTTCTGCTCATACACCTGCAGTTTTCCTACGAGGTATTCTAAATTAAGCTGATCGAGGTCATTACTTTCCTCAATGACGGTGATTTTGGGTAGGAACTTATCGGGTAGGGATATAAGGATTTTCTTAACTATCCTACTGGTAGGAATAGTCCCATCTAGGTTAAAGCTTGAGTTCACGATATCATTAATCTCAACATAAAATTCATCAAAGATCTCGTTATCTTTTATTCTAGTGACCTCAAACCTAGTAGCAAGATCCTAGAGTCTATTATTTTTAACATACAATGTGCCCTCATGCACAGTCTAAAGGATGTCCCAAGCATCATTGGTTATCTCACACATTGAGATTCCCCTAAACTCAACAGAGCACATAACATCATGAATGGAATTAATTGTCTTGTTGTTCCTATTGCTAGCATCAAATTTATCATTGGTCTAGGTCAATTTGTCTTTAAGGGAAGAGACCTCATCAACTACAACAACGGGAGGTTTCCACCCATGTTCTACTGTCTTCCAGACCCTCTCATATAAGAACTTAAGGAACGCCTTCATGCGAACCTTCCAATGTAAATATTCAGTGTCATTAAAAAATGGCGGACAAATTAAGGGTTGACTACGTTCCATAGCTAATGGGTCAATGATCGAGTTCAGTCTCTGATACCAATTGAAAATTTGTGATTAGCCTAGGTTCTGACCCTATGAGGAATTTATCACAATTAACTAAGACAAGTCATAATTAATGTGTCTATGGAAATCCAACAAGCAACCACAACATCCAACAATAATAAAATCCATAATATTAATTCAAAGCAAATATAAATTACGGAAAATAAAATCAATCACACAAAATCAACACAATAATTTTGGTGACGAAGTGGAAAACTCGTGCGTGTAAAAAACCACTCCAGGTATATCGACTACTACAGTAAAAAACCACTCCGGGTATATTGGCTACCAGCCCAATCCACTATATAGAGAATAACTTACAGCGATGGTCAAGACCTATGGTGGCAACTCCACCGACTCAAGTACCTCAATACTGCAAGAACTCAAGGCAACTCCTCAAGCCCGCGACCCACGATTTTCTTCAGAACCTCTGAAGTCTCTGAGTAGATTGTATCACCTATGACGTCGGAACTCCGACTACCAATCTTCCTCCTAAATAACACTAAAGGATTATAAATTTTAGGTTATGTTGTGTTGATGGTTTATCAAAGAGGATTCACACCATTAATGAAGAAGACAAGAAGATGAAAAAGTCTTCAATAGTGGAATCAAGAAGGTTGAAAGCTTTGAGAGATTTTATCTCAAGGAAAAAGTGTTTCAACTATTGGGGAATGTGGCTCAATGTTTGTTTATATAGATAGAGCACAAGAAAATGGTTTCCTAGTGTTATTTTGGCTTAAAAACGTGTATAAGATAACCTACTTACACAGAGACGTTTGAACTTACTTCAAACGGAAAGTTTCTGCCTAAAAAATGTTCGAACTCAAGTATGAACGCCACACGAACACGGATCGCAGATTGGTTTTCTGGTTCAAGTTAAAACGCTTGTAACTTTCTCGTCACTTGGCCAAATCATGCGTTCTTTATATAAACACGATCGTCTTCGAGTCTACTTTCCAATACAACTGACCTCATATCAATATGATCTCTAAATCTTCCGAAATATTCAAAAGATTAAACATCGTTCAGATAACTCCATCAGATTTTGTCCAAATACTTGTCCAATTTCTCCGAGATCTTCAAGACTCATTACAACTCAATTGAACTTGTTTTGTTACGGATATTGCCAATAAAATGGAACTAACAACTACTAAATTAATAAATCAAAAAATAAAAATCATATTATAACAAATAAGATATATTATATTATCCGATCACTTTTTGAATAATATCATAAATAATCTGAATATATAAATATAAATATGTTTGTGTGTATATATATAAAAGTTAAATATTTTAAAACTTTCTCACGGTGCATGTAGTATCTAATCTCTGCAATTATTATTTTTAATTAAATTACAAAATTAAAATATCCATATAATTATTTTTATTATTAAATTATAAAATTAAAATAATAAATTATTAAAATAAGAAACCTATTACAATATAAAAAATAATACCATAATAAAATATGAAACCTATTACTTTTATTAATTATTGTAATTTATTATTTTTTAAAAATTAAAATGATAAACAATTAAAATAAAAAATATATTACAATAAAAAAAATATATTATAATCTCTCATTAAAATAAAAAATATATATGTGTCACATAAACATTATAATTATTATTTTTTATTAATTTATAAAATCAAAATAACAATTATTAGAATAAGAATATAAGGATAGAATCTCATACTTATTATTAAATTATAAAATTAAAATATCGTTAAAAATAATTATTTATTATTGAATTATAAAATTAAAATAAGAAAAATATTACAATATAAAAACATATTCTACGTTTAAAATAAGAAACCTATTAAATTAATTAGTTAATATCTTAATTCAGTATTTTTAAATTATAAAATTAAAATGATAAACTATTAAAATAAGAAACCTATTATAATAAGAAGACGTATTATAATCTTCCATTACAATTTTAAAAACATATTTGGCACCTATTCTATAATTAATTTTTTATTATTAAATTATAAAATTAAAATAATAAATTATTAAAATAAGAGACCTATTACAATATAAAACATAAATTCTTATTTAATTAAGAAAACTAAATAGAAGCAGTTAACAAAACCTAACCATTTTTTTTGATTTCCGGTCTATTGTTGATTGTCGTTTGTTATTTTATTTTAAATTATATCTATAAGTTTCCTTTCATGATTTTTTTTTTATTTGTTGTAATTCAGGATGTAGACTCTAACTATTAGTTTTTACAAAATTAATCTGAACTTTAAATTATTTTTATAAGTTTTTCATGAACTTTTTATTAGTTGTTATCCTTCCGCATGCAGATTCCGACTTTTAGTTCTTGCAAAGTGAATATGGATTGATCAATATTTGAAATTAAATAAGAAAAATTAAACTTTAATTGAATAAATTTCATTGTAATTCATCTGAAACAAAATTAAGCATTTTAAAAATTTTTTATTTTATAGTAGATGATTTCAAATGAGAGATAAAAAGATAGAGAAACTAATGTGAATAACAAATATTATTTGATAACTGCGAGACAAACGAACAATATATATATAATGTAAATAAATCAAATTCACTTATTTATATTATAAAATCGATGAGATCTAAAATTAATTTCAAGAGCAATACCTAAAATAACATTATGTTTCTTTTATAATATGAAATTATAATTAAAGATATGCTTAACCCTCACAAAGTGCGAGCCATGTGCTAGTAATATTTACAAAATTAATACCTAAAATAACTTTATGTTTCTTTTATGATTTCAAATTATAATGAAATATATGCTTAACTCGCTTAAAGTACGGGCCCAGTGTTAATAATATTATAATATGAAAAATTTAGGATTCTTGACCATTAATTATTTGAGAGATACATATTAAAAAAAAATTGGAAGCCGCCTCCTAATCCCTGGGCCAGTCCCAAAATAATAATAATTAGTATTATATATAAAATCATGTTACTTACATTTGAATATATAATTTGAATGATGTCGCTTATTATTAATAACAAAAATAAAGTATTACTTGATTTTATTATTTTATATATAAAATTGTCCCACGCACAAACACAAAGAATTTCCTTCTAAAGCGAAGAGCCAATATACGATTTTCTTATATAAGAAGAATTAATGTGTCAATTAAAAAAATAAAAATAAGTAAGAACATGGCCAGCCATGATATCATCGCAGTCTAAGGTCATTTTTATATTTTGAAATTCTTAAAAATAATATTATATTATAATATGAAAATTTTGGGACCCTTGATCAATAATTTTTTGAGAGTTATTATAAAAAATATTTGGAAGCCCAGCCTAACCTCAAGGCCAGTCATAAATAATAATTAAATTAAAAATCATATTACTTACATTGGAATACAAATTTCAATGATGTATTAATAGCCAAAAGTAAATTATTTTCTTGATTTTATTATTTTATATAAATACTCTTATAAAATTAGATAGGGTAAAATCTCATCTATTCCCTATATTTTTGGATAAGTGCCTAATTAATCCCTTATAATACCCCAAGACAGTACTGCAGTTAGTCATGTTACTGTTAAAATTTATTTTTTGTGAACTTTTTTTAATAAGAATAAGATACCCGTATCTTCTATCAGTCAACGTTCACATAGAATTATAAAAAATAATTTTTAATTATAACAGAATTAATGAAAAAATATCTTGAGGTATTTTTCTAAATATATAAACTAAACGTATATTTATTCAGTTAGATATTAGAAGGTTAATGATATAAGGCCCCTCAAGGGGTGTGGCTTGGTGATGAATGGTCCAGAATCTCACCTTGAGGTTCTGGGTTCAAATCCAGGGGGTGCAACTTCTTGTAAGAGACTGGGGCAGCCGGAGGTTTTACCTGTGCCGCGGCCCAGAATGGGTGGTTTGGTGGCGGGGTTTCCAACGATTTCAAAAAAAAAAAAGAAGGTTAATGATATAAGTTCCCAATGGGCGTGACTTGTTGGTGTAGGGTTCAGGATCACACACTGAGGTCATGGGTTCGAATCCAAATAGTACGTTTTTTGTAAAAATCTGGGACAACCAGAGATTTTACCTCTCTACTTAAATCTGTAAAATATAATTTACGATGAAATTTCCAACAATTTCAAAAAAAATGGTTAATGATACAAAATTCAAATACATTCTAAGCAAAGATACATTGATTACATTTCATTAAACGAAATCCCAAATATTTATTGCTCTTCTTAAAATGAAATCCCAAATATGGAACAAAGTGATCACAAAACAATTACCCTGCGTTTAGTACACTTGCCCATTTATACTTTTCCTGAAATTATTTTTTTACACTAATTTTTATGTTCTAGAATCTATATTATATTTTATAGGTTAATTTATATTTTATAAGTTAATTTATACTCTCTAATAATATTTCTATTGGGCACTTAGAAATCAAAATCAAAGCGTTCGTTAACACTTGCAAAATGTAATGCCCAATCACATCACGCCACGTGGAAAAATACTTCACTCACACGGAGACACGCAGTGTAAGCTAACACACCAGAATATTTCACTATTTTCCCAGAGATAAAAAGTAATCGAAGACCAGACCAGGGAGTCCAAAGACTAGAAAACCTCAAAGCCCCATTTTTGCTCCGTCATTTCTTCTAAATTTTGATCTTTCATCTTTAGGTCTTTTTTGTGGCTTCAAATTCGCTCGATTCGATCTCGTCCTTCAGCTCGTGTAACAGAATCGAACTCGCCGTTTCGAGCTCTTTTGATCGAGGTACGTTTTGTCAATTTCTGTTGATTCTAACTCTCAATCGCTCGTCTTATTTTAAATTTTATTATTTTTTCGTAGCGTTTCTTTTTTTTTTTTTTGCTCATGCTCAGTTGGATTTCGCTGAAATTTTGTCTGTATTATTATTGGTTCTTGATTGTTTCTTAGGGTTTAGCTTCTTCCTGTGTTGATGAAATTTTAATAAAGTTCGTTTTTTTAAGGGCTTCTGAATTTTTGGTAAATATTTGGTGTTTGATGGAAACTTCGTAGGATTATTTTGGTAAAATTCATGATATTTTTTCTTTTTAAATTTTTTTTTATTAATAAGTTTTGGGTTAAATAAAAAATGATTTAATTTGAACTTGATCTGATAATAATGACATTTAAAGCTTATGTGTTTGGTCTAAATTCGGTATGTGATAGCATATAGGTGTGAGTTGTAAATTGTAATAAACTTCTTAAATACTAGCTCAATATAAGAAATTATTTTTTTTGTTCCTATATGACTGAAATGATGAGTGTACAACTCACCAACAATGAAACAACTATGGTTTCAGGTTAGCGGGTGATTTGAGTTTGGAAATTCTGATGCTGAAGAAATAAGTAGAGTTGTACTTCTTGTCTATCAGGCTGGAAAATGACGGAGGGTGGTTCAAAATTTCCTGGAATAATAGATCTAAATAACCACGTCAACAACTATGATGATTTGTCCCAAGGATTTTACCATAACTTGGTGAGGGAACCGACATGTCAGTTGACAGCTTTTGCAGCTTGCAAACGAGCAATGGTGGAGGATCTGTTGCGATGTCTGTAGATAACAGCAGTGTTGGATCAAATGAATCTCATACTCGCATGTTAAACCACCAAGGGTTGCGCCGTCGTGCTAATGACAACTACATCGCACACAGTGTTAATCGCCGAGGAAGGGTCACACATGCTTTGAGTGACGATGCCTTGGCTCGAGCCCTTATGGATAGCAACTCTCCCACAGAGGGGCTTGAGAATTTTGATGAGTGGACTATTGATTTAAGGAATCTTAACATGGGAGACGCTTTCGCACAAGGTGCTTTTGGGAAACTCTATAGAGGTACCTACAATGGTGAGGAGGTTGCTATCAAGATCTTGGAGAGGCCAGAAAATGATCCAGAAAAAGCGCAATTGATGGAGCAGCAATTTCAACAGGAAGTAATGATGTTGGCCACTCTAAAACATCCAAACATAGTGCGGTTCATTGGTGCATGCCGTAAGCCAATGGTCTGGTGCATCGTCACTGAATATGCAAAGGGAGGTTCAGTTCGGCAGTTTTTAACAAAACGACAAAATCGATCAGTGCCACTGAAATTGGCAGTCAAGCAAGCCTTGGACGTTGCAAGGGGAATGGCATATGTTCATAGACTTGGGTTAATTCATAGGGATTTGAAATCTGACAACTTACTGATAAATTCTGACAAATCCATCAAAATTGCTGATTTCGGGGTCGCTCGGATTGAGGTGCAGACTGAGGGAATGACTCCGGAAACTGGGACATACCGCTGGATGGCTCCGTAAGATCTCTTGTCTCCTAAGCAGCTTATATTACTTTTTCTTGCCTTTTCCTTTTCCTTCTACCTTATTAGATAATTTTGCAACTTTTTTATTAGCACTTACTATGTTTTCCTGTGATAATACTCTTATGGACATTCCTGATTTTTGTTTGCTTGATTTTTGTTCTCTCCACCATTTTCTGTGGAAAAAAAATTACCATTTCTTTGTTAGTTAATGTTTTATTTGCTAAAACTTTAGACTCTAGTATGTTATTATGGTATAACTTATACGAAATGCTGCATGTAAAGGAATTTGATAAATAGAAAAGAGTTGTATTATAATTTATGATTTATAGTGTCGCAAGATTGATCAAAACTTACTGTTGTAGTTCCTCTTTAATTTGAGTTTGTGGACATGTTTATTCTTTGGATTTCGTGCAATCGATTCTGACCAGATAGTGATATCACAGATCATTCTGTGTCATGACAGGAGTACAACCTTAGGTAAAGTTTTCCCTGTGTAATCTAGAATTATAGAAAACATTTTAATTAGGAGGGGTGTATAAACTCTTCATTGCTGTTTATTAGTGGTTCGCCAGGGCTCGGAGATGTTGTAATGAGCTGATTTGAAGAGACGGAGTAAACTTTTAGGTTTTATTTCATGTATCAACTACATATTTTATTTTGTTAGATCACTTGATTCATGTGTAAATGAGTTTGTATAATGTATATGTTGGCTATCTGTATCATTAAATTTAAGTTCATTATCAATATTATGTATCAGGTCCTTGATTTCCTTGACAGGTTATGTAACATATATTAATTAGACCATATTTTTTTCTATGATATTTTCCTCTTCATTTGGATATCTTTATTCCAGCTTTTGTTGTTTCGAGATATGATGAAAAATATTAAGCATTAGTAGTTATATGACAATTTGAATCCTTGATGATTGTGGTGCTTAAGCTTTCATGAGTGGCATAATGTTTAGGATGAGTTATTGTTTAGGCTTCTTTTGCATCCGCTTTCTTCTTACCATATAGGCTTAGTATTACCCAACATTTGGCATTTGATATGATCCAAACTAGGTATAAAAAATTTAGAGATATGGTAGCACCGTCGTGACACCATTGTGCTCAATCTGAGATTATTGATTCTTCAAACAAAGATATCTTAATAGAAAAACCAAACCAAATCAAACAAAGCCTTTTCCCACTAGGTGAGGTCGGCTACATGGATGGATCTTTTGACGCCATTGTGCTCTATCTGAGATCATTAATTCATTAAGCTCCATAAAACCTAGGTTCCTTTTTATGGTTTCTGTCCATGTCAACTTAGGTCTTCCCCTTCCTCGTTTGACATATGGCAGCACCGTTTGCTCTTTTTTCTCACCGGACCACTTAAAGGTTTATGTTGAATTTGTCCAAACCATCTTAACATTGTTTCTCTCATCTTCTCATCAATTGGTGCTACACCCAGTTTCTTCCTAATTACTTCATTTAATTTCTAACTCTGTCTTTTCTAGTCCACCCACACATGCATCTAAGCATTCTCATCTCAGCTACCCTCATTTTTGAGCGTGTTGATGCTTTATTGTGTAGCATTTTATTTCATACAGCAATACAAGTCTCACGACGATCATAATAAATTTTCCTTGTAAGTTTAAAGGGATGTTGCTATCGCATAAGACCCCTGATGCACATTTCTATTTCCTCCAGCCTGGTGAATTCTGTGGTTAACATCTCGATCGACTTCCCATCTTTTTGAAAGACGAACTCGAGTACTTAAAACACTCACTACATGAGATTGGGTGGTCGCCAATTCTTAGTACTGCTGTATTACCTCTACGGCCTTTGTTAAACTTACACCATGTGTTTAGTTTTTAACCTACTTAGTCGGAGGCCTCTACACCTTCTTTAGACTTATTCACCAATATCATATCATTGACAAATAACATACACCATGACACCTCATCTTGGATATCCTCAGTAATTACATCCACCACTAAGGCAAAAAGGTAAGGGCTAAATGCAGAATTTTGGTGTAAGCCTATGGTAATAGGAGAGTATCTTGTTACTTCTCGTTGAGTCCTAACACAAATCATTGTGCCTGAATACATATCTTAATGGATTGAATACAAGCAATACGTACTCTCTTCTTTTTTAATACGCTCCAAAGAATTTTTCTGGTACTTTATCGTATGCTTTTTTTAGGTTTATAAATAATATGAAGGTCTTTCCCTTCTAAAATGTTCCATCAAGCCCCCTTAGCAAGTGTATTGCTTTCATAGTCGATCGTCTTGACATAAACCCAAATTGGTTCTCATATATATATAATTTTTTGTATTAACATGCGCTCAATTATTTGTTCCCACAATTTTATTGTGTGACTCATTAGCTTTATGCTTCTATAATTAGAGCAATTTTGTATATCCCCTTCATTCTTGTAAATAGGTACCAAAATAGTATTCCTTCATTCCTCTAGCAATTTCTTGGTTAATAACATTAAATAATTTAAGTAGTCAAGTTTTTCCTTCTTCTCCTATACATTTCCACACTCCTATTGGGATTACATTTGGCCCAACTACTGAGAAGTCCAAAATAGTTTTCTGTTCCTTATTCCTATCTTCCCTTATATTCTTGTGCTTCATTTCCAACATGGTTGTTTAGATCCCTTCCTATAATGATCCTTTCTCCTTGAGGACTCCCTTTTATTACATCCTCAAAGTCTTCCCAAAACTTTTCCTTGATACTTTGTGTCAATCCAACTTGAGGTGCATATATGGTAAAAATGTTAAGAGTTTCTTTCCCAACACCAACTTAATAGCTAATATGCGATCACCCTTTCTTTTGACCTTAACCATCTCGTCTTTTAAAGTCTTATCTAAGATAACACCTACTCCAATTCTAACTTTTTCTTTACCATAATAAAAAAAGCTTAAAACTTGAATTCTCAACTTCTCGTGCTTTCTCGCGTACCCATTTAGTCTCTTGAAGGTAAAATATATTAATTTTCCTTCTAAGCATAGTATCAACTATTTCCATCAATTTGCCGATCAAAGTCCCAATGCCCCAAGTACAACATTGAATCCTACTTTCTTTCTCTTGGACTAGCTTCTTTACCTGCACCCGTTCATCTAGATGTGGGAACCTTTGCCCATTTAACACCACATTCAGGCACCGACGTGGTGGCCCTTGCTCATTTTGTACAACGTGTTCCTTACGGGGAACAACTTAGCATTATCACAATTATGTCTAGAATCCATATCATAAGAATTTCGACGAGTTTAACGCTGGCAGTCAAGGCTTAACCAGTGTTGTAAAATGCGCTAGGCGCTAGTCGGGCGGCGACCCAGCGCCGAGCGCCTAGTCGGGGCCTGGGGGGCCTAGACGATTAATCGGAAATTGAGAATTTCTATAATTAGATTTAAGATTTGGTATGATTTGGAGAAATCAATCATAGATAAATGTTATTTGAGTAATGACTAATATTTATAAATGGTAAATTTGATGAGAAACTAACAAAAATAGAAAAAAGATTAGATTTTTGAAATTAGAGTTTATACTCTAAATCGAGATTTTTTTCAAATTGATGAGTTAGAGAGTTAATTTTGTAAAATTAAGGTTAGGGTTAGGATTGAGGTGTGAAATTCGGTCGGAAAAAGTAATTAATTTCGAATTCTGCATCCAGGATTCTTAGAATATTAAGGCTGAATAGCATCCAGGATGCTTAGAATATTAATGTAATTGACATAAATGTTAAATTCAATATCGGATGAAATTAAGAATCTCATTTTTAAGTTAACGAACATAACACTAATAAATTTGCATCAATGTTTAAGATGTTGGCTTTGACGTGCTTAATAAGTTTCTGTCAATGTTTAAGTTGTTGGCTTTGACGTGAAGGGGTAAATGGGATTTGATTTGGGATCGGATGTTACTAATTAATAACAAAGTTAATACCAAAATTTCACAAAACATATAAAAGTTGCTATTTTTTTTTTTAAAAGAATAACACTACACGAAAAATTATGGAATTCAAAGTTTGAATCCTCACTGATGTGTTTATTAATAACTGGGGGTTTGCTTACGAAGTTTGTAAGTTGGATTTGGTATTCAGTGAGTGCAGTGCAGATGGCAGCATGTTGAGATTCAAGCTTGATCTAAGCATAAGTAAGCTAAGGTAGTTGTAACATGAACAGCACTTTAAAGGTGGTCCTAGGATTGCCCAAGACACTAGGCAACAAACTTAAGATTCTAGGGGGAGGGACCATGGTAGTAACTCTTTGAAAGTCTGGTGGATTGGTGAACATGTAGAGAATGATAATAAATAAACAAAACAACTTAGGGTTTGCTTGCGAAGTTTGTTAGGTGGATTTTATATTCGGTAAGCGCTAATGCCAACATGTTGAGATTCAAGCTCAAGCTCGATTTGAGCATAAGTGAGCTTAGGAAGTTCAAAGTTGTAACAAGAAGAGTATGTTAAAGTTGCTTGTCCTAGGATCGCCCGAGACACTTGTCAACAAACTTTAGATTCAAGGTGAGAATTGCAATGAAAGTTGGATTGGAGAACATTTGAAGGATAATGATTAATGAATTGAAAACCAACTTGGGTTTTCTTGCATAGTTTGTAAGGTGGATTGTATTTGGTGAGCATTTATGCCAACATCTTGAGATTCAAGCTCAAGTTCGATTTAAGCATAGGTGAGCTCATGAAGTTTTTAGCGCGAATAGCACTTTAAAGTTGCTTGGTTCTTGGATCGCCCGAAGACACTAGGCAACAAACTTAATATTCAAGTTGAGAGTTGCAATGAAAGTAACTCTCTTAAAATCGGATAGGAGAACATTTAGAGAATAATATTAATCTATTAAACAACTTAGGGTTTGATTTTGAACTTTTTAAGGTGGATTTCGTATTCGGTTAGAGCTGATGCCACCATGATGAGATTCAAGCTCAAGCTCTATCTAAGCATAAGTGAGCTTAGGAGGGTGTAACATGGGGCACTTGAAAGTTGCTTCGCCCTAGGATCACCCAAGACACTAGGCAACAAAGAAAAGTAATCCAATGAGAGCCTTTGAATGCTACTTAAACATTATATTTTTCAAAATAAACATTATTAATATATTTGTTAAACCATCTAACAATATGTGTGCATAAAATTCTAGGTTCTTTTTAAGGGGACTAAAATATAGGATGGCTAAGACAAGCAAATTAAGAATAATTATTACAAGCACTGCGGTGGTAGACTTTTCGATTCCCCTAGGTAGGTTTCTCGACCCTCTTTCATCTTGATGGGAAAGTTCGACTAAAAGCTTTGCTTATTCTTGTCAGGCACTTGTATGATCCTTTTATGTATATGCAATAACCATCATAATTGGAGATCTGACTTGTGGACTTTTCGTTCATGATTTGCAAGAATATGTGGCATTCCTTTTTCATTCAACTGAAGATCAACTGCCTCGACTTAAACTTGACCAAATTCTCAAAATATTCCAAATCTTCAGATATTCCAGCACTGTAAGTTTTGCCACCGCATGGTCCGCATTTCAAATACCTTTTAACTCCAGAAATAACTCCGAACTAAAGCTATTTTCAAAAAGATTTAATAATTGCATAGTCTCTAAACCCATTAATTTTATCTTTTCATATGTTGCATGACAAATTGAAAACGCTTAAGTATCCAAAATTTCTCTCGCACTGAATCCAAGTTCATATTCTTAGCTCCAGTAACTTCAAGGAAATTAATTAATATGATCAAACAAAATCGTGAGGGGCCAGGGCTTCAGAGTTGGGCAACCCTGGGCCACCAAAGCGGACAATATCTGACTAGTTAGGCCGGGCCGTCTCAAATGGTATCAGATTATTGTGTAAACTTAAGGCAGTGAAGTCTTCCTGAACTGCTTAGTAGATTTTCTTGGTGTTGCTTCCTTTGTTCCTTTTTTGGTGTTGCTTCCCTTGATTCTTTGATCCGACTTCCAAGATTATAAACATCCTTGTTTGCATGAGCTGTTGTTAAGTATATCTGCTCCAACTTACTGCCAAAAAAAAGTCCAAATTCATGATCGTTTGGTCTCTTTGATCGCGTCATCATACTTGTACTTCGATTGAGAAAAAGAAGAGGTGTCCATAACTTGCCTAGCTCTTGGCTAAAATGTCTGAGTCAATTTGGAAGTATTTCGTTTTGGAAACCCCACCTTGAGTAGGAAATTTAGGAGACTTGTCATATTTGCCAAATCTAAATTAATAGTTATACTGCGGATACGTAATAAGATTATTGCGCAATAGACAGTTTGAAAAAAGGGGCATGTAAATGGTGTCTAACTGTTTGACTTTATTGAAGTCTTGCATATTAGGTTATCAGATTATTAATAATTGGACTCTGATTTCTCTCAATTTTCTTGTTTTCTGGATCAAGTATAAATATCTTGAATTGTTATGGTGTCAATAGGAGTTCTTGCTGTTATTTATTAATCAAATTAACGAGCTTGTGTTGATTCGGTTGTCGTTCTGCAATTTAATATGTATTTTGAACCTTTCTGTTCTGTTCATTTTGTATCGGAGAGGTCTTGATTATTCAATAGATATTTTTTATAATAGCCGTTTTTTCTAGGAAATTGTTTCACTGGGGTTTAGACTCTAGTAAAGGTTTGTAGATTTTGGTAGTATTCCCAGTTTCAATACTGGTGCGAATGTGAAAGGATTTGGGTTAGCAAAAGAATGGAAAAATCATTGTCAGTATTGACATGTGATTTATTGATGCATATCTGGACAATTAAAATTAATTGTCATTAATGCAAATTCAATACCATTGCTATGATTGTAAGTAGTGTTCATATGAAGTATGACAAGTGTGTATGCATGAAAAAGGAAGGAGATGTTAGCCACATTAATCAAATTTATTTGGGATATATTCACAAGGATTTATCTAGTCTGTCAAATAAATAGATTTACAGTCTTCCATAGTTGTAAAGTTTCAGATAGCGGAAAGAGGGATATTTACCGTATAATGTTATATCTGATAGGTTTTAGATATCCTTGGTAATGCAGAATGAAATCTGTCCTCCAATAACTTTAAGAAAACCATTCTTTGAATGAGAAACAAGCTCTCATTTCCCTCTAAAATTACGTGTCTTGATTTTCTTAATTAGAGGAATAGTGGTCTCAAATTTGCGTAAGTGGCGCTCACGTAGTGGGAAAGGGCACATTAAACCTCATCAGCAGACAAGGAAAGAAAGCAATTCAGTTGATTGCATTGCTAGTATTGTTGCTTGTTTTAAATAGCCAATGGTCGATTTTCAATCCTCCAACATGTTTCATACATCGCAACATTTAGTATGACATTTACACGCCATGCACTACTTTTTTGAATTCAACTTTTTGAGCGGACTCCTTGAGCATCGTTGTTGTTATGTCTCTGCAGGGAAATGATCCAGCACAGGCCTTACACTCAGAAAGTGGATGTTTATAGCTTTGGAATTGTTCTTTGGGAACTAGTCACTGGAATGCTTCCATTCCAGAACATGACAGCGGTGCAGGCGGCATTTGCAGTTGTCAACAGGGGTGCTCGTCCAATCATTCCTGGCGATTGCCTACCTATTCTTGGCGAGATCATGACTCGGTGCTGGGACGCCAACCCTGATGTGAGGCCGCCGTTTGCTGAAGTTGTCATAATGCTCGAGCATGCGGAGACAGAAATCATGACAACTGTCCGCAAGGCCCGTTTCAGGTGTTGTATAGCACTACCAATGACAACAGACTGATCTTCTGGGAAAAAAATGTAAATGAAAAGAATTCAAAAGAGGAGACAAGAGAACAGAAGAAGAAGAGAAGGGAAATAAGAGAGCGTAAAGAGGCAGCCAGGGGGAATATGATTTTATCTTAGCCTTGTGTATTTATCAGGTTTTAATTTCTTTCTTAAGATAGACAATAAAAAAAAATGACAAGTTATGATGAGAAATGGGTTTGTTAAGACTTATTAGATAATGAAACGTGTTCAAGTTTTTTTTTTTTTTTTTTTTTTTTTTTTTTAAGTATTTATTAATCCAATTTGCATTTGCATTTGCATATTTATCCACTATATTTTTCATGTACTGCAGTTGTTCGATCTCACTTCCTTTTCCTTTTCATTTTCTCAGCAACCAAACAACAAAAGGGGTTTTTAATTAAGTTAATGAAGAATAGATTATAATCGTAATACTTAATTGTATTTTATTCAAATGACAAGAACACTGAGAATGGAAAATCACACGTTTTACTCTTAGTTGATGATTCTACCACCAACACTTGTCAATCTAATCCTTCCTTGGAGGTAAATTCTTGTAATCTTGCCAACTGTTATTATTATTGTTGTTTTTGTTATTGTCATTGTTTGTCAAGTAGAAATTGTTTGTAATGTGTTAAGGATATAGGTTATCTTTTGTCCACAAGGTCGTGGTTTTGTGGTGTAGGGTTCGAGATCTCATTTGGAGGTCTTGAGTTCGAATTCAGAGAGTGCGTTTCTTATAAAAGTCTGAGACAGTTGGAGATTTTACCTGCTCTGTTTAACCCGAAAATGATGGTTTTACAGCAGAGTTTCCGACGTCGATTTGATTTGGAACACTCTCAAATGATAGGTCATCTTTGAATAGTAGTGTTGTGGCTATAGTTATTACAGAATAAAATCATTAACTGTCGAGTATAAGTAAATGGCCGATATTAGTGACTGTTTAAAATGAGTATTTATTAAATATGAAGGGCTGGAAAGTATAGGTTTAGAATGTCAGAAATGGTGTAAACATCAAAGTTATAAACTGTAACTGTTCAATAATATTTTGTTAAGGCTTACGATATATGGTAGGCAGCCTTACTTTTATTTTCACAAGGAAAATGTTTTCAAAATTCGTAGTCATAATCAAATTGATAATAAATTAACACTCAACTATTGCATCTTTGGAAAGTCCGTCTTATTATAACAAAAATAAGAAATAAAATGCACAGTTGACTTGATTACGACGATCAAATAACTAAGGGGCCAGTAACAAATTCTGTCACCACTTCAGACATGAAACAAGACATTGCAATTTTTGTATTTTCATTTATTACTTTTCCTCCCAAAATGGGTAAGTTTACATATCCTTCGATTAGCAAAAGCCTGGCAAAAAACCAGAGACTGAGAAAATCTAAAATTACATCCAATAAGGCAACGGGCACTTAGTATGCAAATTCTACTCCCACATGAATACATTTGAATACTACACATTTCTGAAACACCACATTCGGGTAAAACAACAAGTATCAAATTCGAACAAGTCAGATATCAGAATTAAGAATACCTTCCTGCCGTGGCAGATGCGGATGGACTCTGATCTGCTCTTGAAGAATTGACAAGGGAAGACGGAGAAAAAACAAAAAACCACTGTCAGATTGAAGCTGAGTCCTCAAATTGCCGGACATATCATGTCAATGTTGTCAGTAAGCAAGGGGTGGGGGGTAGGAGTTATAGAGTTGCCGAGCAAACAGAGTTGGTTGGGTAACAGCAAAGCATGCCAAAGACTCGTGCAACACCTACAACATTGCTCCTAGCTGTCAACACATTGGGTTTAGGTCTCGCCATCTGGCTCAATCCGATTCTCGCTACCTGTTTCAGTTGCTGATACCTCTTTGTTACTCTTACGTTCTGACTGTACAGCTTCAGAGAAGCTATCAGAAATTGTATTTATGGAATCATTAGCAAGTGAACCTGATACATCAGTTCTTGGGAGAGCAGCGATATTACTTGCTGGTGTTTCTTTACCACTGTCTTGCAATTGAAGGTTTTGAGCTAAACTATCCGAAATTTGGTTTATAGAATCATCAGCAAGTAAATTTGCAGCACCTTTTGTCTGGCTAGCTTGTTGTCTGGCCCTTCTTTCCTTCAAAGATCTCTCCCGCTCATCGTAAAAGTCAACATCATCTAATATAGAAGTACGTGCATCATGATCCTTGAAAATTCTCATCATCTCAACACCTTGTTCTAATTTCACCTGATTATATATCAGCATAAAAATAGGTCAGGCAAATATAACCTCAAAATTGTAGGAAAAAGAGCCACAGCTTAACATGTAATCACAGGAGATTGGGGTAAAAAATAAAGAAAAGGAAAAAGACCAGCGGTGAACATATTCATCTTGTTAATATTCAGCATTCCAGAGAACAATGAGCGTTGCCAACTCGAGGACTCAAACTCAATATCTGGGAATGATGAAACAAACATATTCAGTCTGCTATCAGTCACCCAGGGTCATCCATAAAGGGGAAAAAACACTTTTTTTAAAATAAATAAATAAATAAACGAAATCAATAGATTTCTATTGTCCTTAAAAAAGCATATTATGCTAAACAAGGTATCACTAAGTGTTACCAATGCAACCTAGAATGCTTGTAAATGATTCTAGATTCTGAACAAGTGACAATATGTAAAATTAACTAGGGAATGAGCAGGCAAAAACCCCACCCCAACAAGAAAATAAATAAATATATGACAGCTACCTCCTGAGAATCTCGGCTGTGAGTTACAGGCTTATTATCATTATTTTCAAGAAGCAAGTGGCGAAATCGACTGTTAGGAACATCTTTGATAATATGCCATTTGACTGGAAACTGCCCACTCCACCTATCTTGCTGCCAGTAATTAGCATTGTTCTCAAAATCTACAGGTCCTACCATTTCAGCGACCCCACAAAATTGTCCACTAGCATTGACCTGCACAAAGTTGTGAACAAAAGGTTTAACAACACTAGTTACCTTAAAAGATGAGATTCTCACCAGAGAAGAAATCAGTTTAGAATAACTGACCAACAGGTTTCCCATCAAACCTAATGATTCAACCAATTCATAAGAAAATTCACTACTTGCTGTGTTGGCATAATGATGAGTGATTTTCAGCAAAGAAAAGTAAATCCAGAAAAATGCTGAAAGGAAAAAATAAACCAGGAGAATTCTCCGCAAAGCAAGCATCCTATACCCACATTTTTGAAACCTAAAAATATAATTAATCAGACAACAGTTGATAACTTGATATATACCAGTAGCAGAACCATAGTCAACGACATTAAGACAAATCACAAGGAAAAGAACAGCAGCATCTGCATGTAAGAATGGATTGCTAAAGGCAATGACATGTTTTGGGTAATAAGAATGCACAGTATATGAGTCAATAACAAGGAACAATAAACCTTTCAAGTACACAGCTTTTAGGGCTGAATGGCTGATGAATAATAACTGGTCATGAGCTTACCTTGGCATAAAAGAATGAACAAATTTACATTCATATTATCCCTGTTTACTTAAGTAACTTCTATCATGGCGAAGATACATAGAATCACATGGTGAAAAATCCTCTAGGTAGTTTCACACAAGACGTGAATTCATGTTCAAAATTTCAACTTCAAAGGAACCAAAAGCGCGTGCAACTAGTGCAATAAGAAGATCTTCCTCTTATTTCATTAATATCTTTATCCAATATATCATCTTTAATGATCCCTTGCAGTTGAGCCAATTATAGTACTTATTTGAACTAAGTTATTTCGTGTTATCCTCGATAGATTTGACCTAGCCATGAACCAGTTATCAAAGTTGCTCAAATATATATAGAAACATAACCTATACAATAATTTCACATCAGAAAACATACCGAAAACATTAGGAAGACTGGACAGCTGCCATCTGACTCTTTTGCTTCACGATAAGCAGCATCTAACTTTTTATTTCCATGAGGCGTGCTGGCCCAAACATTGTATTTAATACTTTTGTGAACATTGTCTTCACTAAAAGACTTGATAATAAAGAACTTGGCTTTCTCATAATCAGTCGTAAAATCGAGCCGGTTGTATAAATCAAAATTAATTCCCGAGCCAGATAAATTGTTTTTGCTATTACCGG